>MU001686.1:687626-729124 GCA_010093515.1 Lineolata rhizophorae
GCACACGCCGACACGGCGGCGAAGAGGGAGCGCGCCGCGGCCTCGTTGGGAGTGGCCGCGGCCACGGAGTCTGCCGCCGTGTCGGTGGCGGTGGTACGGCCTGGGATGAGCGTCAGGTCGATGGAAGGGAGGTCGCCGTCGTCGTCGTCGTCGTCGTCGTCGTCGTCGGGGTTCGTCGCGAGGAGGAGTTGCATGTAGAGGGCGCGGAGGGGGGGGGAAGGTGAGGAGGACGGAGAGGTGGTGGTGGCGGGGTCGGGGAGGCGTTGGATGGCGTGGAGGGAGATGGCGGGGTAGGGGATGGAGAGGCCGGCCGCGGCGGCGGGGGAGAAGAGAATGAGGTGTCTGGCAGGCGTCAGTCTCGCGTGAGTCTTGGAATTTGGGAGCGGTTGCGATTCCGACTGGGGGGATAGCGTAGGGAGCGGGGGCGGCAGAGAAGGCGCGAGGGGAGGGAGATGTGGAAAGAGGCGCCCCCCGAATGAAGAAAAGGCCGCATCGGGGCCTCGCCCAACCTCCTCCTCCCGCCCACACGCACCACGGACCCAACCCACCAAGAAAACGCTCCAAAACTTACTCCGACGTCACAAACGCATCCACGCCCTCCACCACCCTCATCCCCGCGCGCCCCTCGCCCCCCGCCCTTCCTCCTCCTCCTCCTCCGTTAACCACCCCCCCCACCCCATTACCCACCACCACCGCACCCGCATCCGCGCCCGCGCCTTCACCCCCGCCCGCGCCCGCGCCCTCGACGCCAAACAGCCTCGCGAGCGCCTCGTGCGCGCCCGCGCGCTCCGCGGCCGCCAGCAGCGTCGCGCCGCGGCACGCGAGGTGCAGCACGGGCTTGGCGCCGAAGAAGCGGCCGGGCGTGCGCGCCTGGTGCTGGGCGAGGGGCGTGAAGTCGGCCGACGGCTGCGGGGCGCGGGTCAGGAGCTGGATGTCTGTCATCTTTGGCTTTGTTTTTCTTTCTTTTTTTTCTGGGGGGGGCGGGAGGGGGGCGAGGAGGGCTGGTTGGTGTTGGTGTGTCTGGTTTTGGATGTTGCGGTTTTGGGCGTGGGTTGTGCACGGCTGGTTTGTAGGTGTAGGTCGGGTAGAGGTGGTGTCGGTAGTGGGGTTGGTGTAAATGGAACGTGGAACTATATGGCTTGAGGTCTCGCTAAAGGATTATTCGCTTAAGGAGGTTTGGAGCAACCGGATTGAATTGGGTGAAGGGAGCAAGGCTGAAAGGCAGGCCTAAAATGTTTGATGCACGTGGTTGTAGCGAACTGCCTTTGAAGTGAATCTGTTCGCTTAATTTGCCATTTACGTCAGCTTGCATATATAGTTTCCTCTCCACCACGCGCAAACTACGTCTCTGCAATCCACACCCTCTCTAGTGGTATACATAAAATTTTGTCTGATTTGCTTGGAGCCTCTTCCAGAGAGTGTGAAATTTTCAGAATTGCGATATAGCTGACGTGTTTCATGGTGTTGTCAGCTAAGACGCTTGAGCAAGCAGCCAAGTGATTATATTTAGCAGACATAAACGAAGAACGTGCTCACAAATGGACTCCTGGTAGGGCCAAGATCTTAGGAACCCAAATCGAGCTTCTTATGCGAACGCAGAAAGGGGCCTAACAATCTACCTCCTACCAAAATTATATCCCTGACCCTAGTACCTTCCTAGAATCCAGTATTTGATTAACCATGTTGCCCCAGAGCGGCCCTTTTTCTTCCAAGCCCACGAAACGTCACGTCTAATACATTTCTCTTGCAAACGAGTTGGCCTCCATTCAACCTCACGAACTGGACACCTGCCCAAACACCCATTTTTGTTTGGCAGCACGGCATAAATCTGTTACCAGCTGACTACCCAGCTTAGGAAGAACAGATCCTACCTCATTAAGCAGCCGACAACACACCCAGTTATTCTCGTACGCAAGTAGACGCCCATTCTACGTTCAGTGCGCCGGCACACTCCTCGCACTGCGCCCCAAGGACCTCGACCACCACACTCTCCCCACCACTTCAGACCTAGGCTCAACAAAACCATTCAGGCGCCCACAAATAAATCAATCAGCGCCCCAAACCCCACTCCCTCATTAACCCCCAGCCTCTCTCACAGCCCCCCCACTCACTTACGAATTACTCAGACCAGGTATCAAAACACAAACCTCCCCCCAACTTACACAGCCAAACCCAACCCATCACACCCTCAAAAACCCCTCCCCATCATACAAGCTCCCCGGCGTGTCCTCCACGCCCGCCGCGCCGCGCCGCGCATCCGCATCCGCCAGCCCCGCCGGCGGCGTGTTCTCCTTGTCCGACGACGGCCCGACGACGGCGAGCGCCAGCCCCGGCGCCAGCGGCGTCGGCGTCAGGCTCGACGCGCCGCCCGGCAGGCTGCTGCTGCCGGCGGCGCGCGTCGAGGTCGGGGTCAGGGTCGCGAAGGTCGGGATGCTGAAGAGGGAGGGGGAAGGGCTGCTGGTGCGGCGGCGGCGACGGCGGTGGTGGCGGTGATGCCGGTGCCGTTTGGTGCGGACGGGAGAGGAGGAAGGGGAGGAGGAGGGGGACGGGGCCCGGGACGCGGGCTCCCTGGGCGAGGCGAGGCCATCGGGGTCGAAGGCGGCGGGCGACAGCGGGCGGGGGTTGGGCGTGAGCGGGGCGCGCGGGCACGACGACGGCGGCGGCGGCGGCGGCGCGAGTCTGAGGTCGGGCTGGAAGACGGCCGAGCTCGGCGGCGGGAGGGAGACGTACCCGGAAAAAGGGCCGCCGTTCGGTGGCGAGGTCGGTCCGGTTGTCGTCGTCGTCGTCTCCTGCGCGGACGTCCCCGCATGAGGTCCCTCGAGGATGCCGTCCATGCAGTTGCTCGGCGGCCTGCTGCCGGTGGACCCGGCGCCCATGACCGTCGGCGCCAGCGAGATCCTCACGCAGTTCTGGCGCTTGTGGCCCTTGCGCGCGCCCGGGCTGCCCTTCAGCGCCGATGGTTTACCGCCGCCGCTCTGCAGCGGGAGATAGTCCCATTTGAACGGACTCCCATTGCTGCTCTGCGACGACGTCTGGGAACCCTGCCGCGTCGGCGTCGCCTGATTGCCAGAAGTGTCGCGCAAGACTGTCGACGGACTCCCGCGCCTTCTAGCCGGAGAGCTGGAGCCCGTCACCCGGGAGCGCGGGTAGCGCCGCGGAGAGCTCTTGGTGCTGTTTGGCACCGAGACGGATGCGGGACGGCTCGGCTTTGAGCCGCTGCCCGCGGAGTGCTTCCTGACGTTCGAGGGCTGGAACCGCAACGAGCTAAGAGTTGAATTGACGCGGCTGGAGCGAGACAGTTCGTTGCCGTGCGCGCCGTCGAGGCTGAACCGGGTGCCACTGTTCCTTGCAGAACTCTGCGCCGGGTAAATATTGGACCTTCCGCGCAGCGTAAGCGTATCGCGAATCGGCCGCGGCCCTAATATCAGCGAGGTCTCCCACTCAGGGTTCGCGCCGGTCTTCAAACGCGCCTCTGGAGATCGTGGACGAGCGGGGCTGCCAGCCGCGCTAACGAGGATCGAACTACCCACCGATTCCAAGCTAGACACTGACTGACCGGAAGGACTCCTCCCGAAGGCAGCCGCACTCTTCCCACTCGTCTTGTTTGGAATGCTGAGTGGCAGCGGAGGGACGGGCGCGTTTGGAGCCAGTCCCGGATGCTGACTGCACAGACTGAAGGGCCGGGAAGGCAGGTCGGGCCGAGGAATGCGAGAAGTGGGAGGGATTGGCCCGACGACCGATGCGATGGTGTTTGCTCTGGTCCGCCTGTTGCAGTCCGACTTTGATGGCATATGTGATTGCTTCTTGACCAGCTCAGAATCTCGGTTCTGTGTGATCTCTTCGGCCGTGTCATTCAAAGTCGTCACTGAGCCCATCCGTGAATGGACCGCCCTTTGTTGATCTTTCAAAAGTCCTTCAGAAGACTGAGCAGCCGAACGCGTTACCGGATCCAGGGGTATCGGTGACTGCGGCAGCGGTCGAGGGTCCTGACCAGCGGACGAATGGCGACTCTTCTTAAGCTTTTCTAGTAGGATCGATTGCGGTATGCGAGAGATCCTATTGAAGGGCCAGAGAGAGTTAAGCTGCTTCGACTGGATTTCGCTCTGGCATTCCCCTCTCGGTTCTCCCTTTTGGTCAGGACCTTGGTCGTTGGCGTCCGTGTTCTCAACTGGAGGCTGTCGGCCAACATCCTCGCGCGAAGATAGCGCTCCCCACCGCGTAGTTGGTCGATACACGAAGAAGCTGCTCCTTCTAAGGGCCCTTTGCGGTCTCTTCACCCCGCTTGGTCGTTCCTCTGCCGGGAACGGCTGTCCAAGCATGAATCCTCGCCGTTCCAAGTCCAAAAGAAGGCGCTTGTGCGATCTCGACGCCCGGATGATCAAAACAATCATAAGGACTAGGGCCAAGAAAATTACGGTACCAATGACCGAGACGGCGGCAACCGCTCCCGCGCTCATACCGTTGTCCCCCATTGTGGTGGCCTGCGTGAACTGGACCCGGAGAGGACGCCAACTGCCTGGTATGTCTCAAGCGCGGAGGAGTAAAGGAAGTTGACGAGCTCTCGAGATTCGCTTCAAAATCAGAGCAGGAAAAGATTAAAGCAGAAGACTGAATGGCGCGTCGGTAATTCGAACGTCCTCTTTTGGCATATCCGAATCAGGTGCTGTCTCTACGTGGAAATGGCTGTACGCAGAAGAAAGTCGAATTTCCAACAATTGAATTTGCAATTGAGTGTAAATCAAGGAATCTAGCGCACTTCGCAACGACGTTGATGGTTGTTGAACCCGATCAAGCAGTGAACGGAATGGTTGTCGACGGCATGCCTTGAGGGCGTAACGTCGGACCGCGAAAATCGCGAGAGAAAAGAGCGCGCAACGCAAGAAACAAACCGCCTTTTCCATCGCCCTGTTGTTTTATTAAATCTGCCATTGGCACGCGGAAAGCCTTTGTTTTGGAACTCCCCAAAACAATAATCTTTCGCAAGAATGAGGGCTACGAGACGCTCGTACGGAGCGACGCAAGGACGCGGGCCGGAGAATGCGCCTAGAAATCTGGCTTGTCGAGACAAGACAGCGTCTACGTAGAATGCAACCGGCAGAACACGAGCCGGCGGCATGAGCATCTCGAGGTCCCGCTCCCGATGCTGCGAGCCCATGGCGCCAAATCCTTGGTATTCTTGCGACGTCCGAATTCCGGAGGCCATGTGAACGGTGCTCGATTCCCGGGGTATCGGGCAAGCAATTCGGCAAATGCCAAAGAATTCTTTGCCAACCGCCATTGAATTAGTCAAAGATCGCAAATGCTCCAGAAATCGAGAGAGCCTTCATGGGCGAGTGTTGAGAAGCCCAATAGAGAAGCGAGCCATGCGGACGATGCGGCTGGACTGCTGACGGGGCCCGAGCATTTGTCGAGTCTTTGTCAGTCCTGACCAAAAAGCCCGGCAGGCGAGCGACCACAAAACAAGTCGAAAGAAAAATATGCCCTCGCCCAAGGGGCCAGCTGGTTTGCGCGGGGATAGCAATGGCGCGCGTCTCTTGGTCATCGGGGCACGCTTTTCTCCGTCAGCAGCGCGATGGGGCCGTTTTCGAGCACGAACCCGAACGGGAGGGGAGCGGCGGGCAGGCTGTGGCGATGGCCACGAGCGAGGGGGCGATCCGGATCAACGCCGCCTCCGCAGGCGGTGGATGAATGGCGTGCCGGTTCTCTCGTCGCTGCTCCTGCTCCGACGTACGTAGGAGCTTGCCGGCGCATGTGTTGGCAGCGCGGCCCTCGATCCCGGGAGTTTAGGGACCCGGCTGCGGCGCGCGCGCGCTCTACCCGGTCCCCCAGGAATGCAAGACCGGTTCGGGATGGCCAGGAATCATTGGGCGAGAAGCAGCGGAACGCTCAATTCGGACGGAGGAACTCCGACCTTGGGCGGTGCGAAACGGAGCGCGGACATGACATATCCTCCGTGGCTCCATATGGGGGCCCATATGCAAGAACAGTCGGCATCTTTGGCCGGCTAAGGTACCGTAGCT
Source organism: Lineolata rhizophorae (assembly GCA_010093515.1). NCBI lineage: Eukaryota > Fungi > Ascomycota > Dothideomycetes > Lineolatales > Lineolataceae > Lineolata > Lineolata rhizophorae. The sequence goes on from MU001686.1 coordinate 693,647, forward strand.
TTTGCTTGTCCCCCCAAGCGCGCTCGAAGCGCGAGGAGATCACGAGCACGACAGGAAAAAAAAAAAAAAAAAGGACAAAAAAAAAGAAAAGAACGAAAAAGAAAAAGGCTGAAAAATTCAAAGTGCGGGATGGGATGAGACATTAGTATTTCAACGAGCGAGCGAGCTGCTGGCGAGCCATTTCCGAGCCCGCTCGGGGCGAGGACTCGGAGCAGCAGCCGACGCGCCAAGCCCGCGCGCAAAACCCAGCGGCCACCCACCACCACCACTACGCACATGCTGTAGTCGTGCATACAGCCGCGCCAACTCGCGGCGGCGGGCGGAGCGGCAAAAGATCGGGCCCAAGCCGCCCAATTCCCGCAGCGGTTGCTTTTTGGTTTGCAGCCGGCCCGGGGGGGCCCCAATGGCCCTGCCCGCGGGTCGTTCCGCCGGCGAGGTGCCCAGCCTGCCATGCCCGGCCCAATCTAAAGATAAGCGATAATAAGTGCCTGGCCCGAGATAGGGCACATCCGTACGGTGCGGCGCTGCTTGGCTGTATGTACCGGCAATGTGCGTGGTGGTGGTGGTGGTGGTGGTGGTGGTGGAGGTGGTGGACATTGCCCCGCCCTTCCGCCGGCGACTCCGCGTCGCGAGTCGACCGGGCGGAGCGGCGAAGAACCAGAACCCTGACCGTATGTACACATGTACGTCCCTACAGCCCCGGCCCCGGCGGGCATATGGAATCGAGGAATTGGGGTCGTCGGAGCGCGTCCGCCTCGAAGGTGTCCCTCGGCCACTCTCCCCACCGGTCCCCACGCGCTGGACGGTCGCAGCCGGGCCCCAAATGTCCTCAGACACATTGCTGGCTTGGGCCGTGGTTGTCCCCGCACGGCGGCGCCTGGCCCGTGGGAAAATGCCTCTCAACACTCAACCCTCGCGGTTCGCTCGTCTCGCTCGCCCACATGCGCCCTGTTCTACCGCAGCAGGCCCAGCCTTAGGGTCCCTGATGTATGCGGGAAGTTACTAAGGGACGCAGGGCTGGCCTAGCGCCTATGACAGCATCTTCCTTTGCCCCTCCTCCGTGCTGTCCCGCCTCAAAAGGAAGCAGAGAGCTGCCCCTCCGACGTGTCCACCCCTCCAGCTGCTGTCACTGCTTCGGCCAGACTCTCGGGCCTGTATAAAAACTAGCAAGTTCGCCCCGGTTTCTGGCGCCCCGTTCCCTTTTCTCCGTCAGTACCCTCCTGAACTCCTCAGCCTCCTCCCTTAAGCTTGTCCCGCCTTCCTGCCCCTCCTTCCAAGCCCAAAAAGTTAATCGCTCCCCCGCCGACAGCCGCCTCCTCCCCCCTCCCCCAGAACCAGCCACCTCACCACCGCCACAATGTCCGACACCGCGATGAACAATGGAGTCTTCTCCCTCGACAACACCAAGGCTCCGTCCGAGTCCAAAGTCCTGCCGCTCTTCTCGCTGAAGGGCAAGACGGCCATCGTGTCCGGCGCCGGCGCCGGTATCGGCCTTTGCGTCGCCCAGGGTTTCGCCGAGGCCGGCGCCAACGTCGCAATCTGGTACAACAGCAACAAGAAGGCCCTTGACCGCGCCGCCGAGATCGAGCAGACCTATGGCGTCAAGTGTAAGTTCTGATTTCGAGGGGAGGGAGATTTAGTTGAAAAAAAAAAAAAAAAATAAAAAAACCCCTCCCCCAAAAAAGAAAAAAAGGAAACACAAAAAAGAAACACAAAAAGCAAAAGTTGCTTCGCTAGTCCCTTTTTCGATTCAACAGCAATCCCTAATCAAGGACACTTGTTCCCCCCCTCCGCAGGCAAGGCGTACCAAGTCAACGTGACCGACCCCGACCTGGTCAAGAAGGTGGTCAACGAGATCGTGCAGGAGTTCAACGGCCGGCTCGACGTCTTCGTGGCCAACTCGGGCATCCCCTGGACGCAGGGCCCGGCCATCAACGGCGAGGTGTCGCACTACCACAAGGTGGTGTCGACGGACCTGGACGGCACCTTCTTCTGCGCGCGCGCCGTCGGCGAGATCTGGCGCCGCCAGCATCAGGAGGGCACCGACGCCTTCGGCAACCCGCTCGACAACTACACCTGCGGCAAGTTCATCGCCACCGCCTCCATGTCGGGCCACATCGTCAACATCCCCCAGCTGCAGGCCGCCTACAACGCCGCCAAGGCCGGCGTCATCCACCTCTGTACGTATCCTCTCAGATTCTTTTTTTTTTTTTTTTCTTTTTGGTTTATCTTGGGAGCTTTTGATCCTTGACTGACATTGGCGCTCTGTCTCTCTCTCTTTCTGCCAGGCCGCTCCCTAGCTGTCGAGTGGGTCCAGTTCGCCCGCGCCAACAGCATCTCGCCCGGCTACATGGCCACCGAGATCTCCGACTTCATCCCGCAGGAGACCAAGAACATCTGGAAGAGCAAGATCCCCATGGGGTACGGTTCCGCCTCTCTCTCTCTCTCTTTCTCTGTGTCTCTCTTTTCTTTTCTTTTTTCTTTTCTTCTTGTTTGTTTGATTGAAAATGTTGCCCGCATGCTGATGCCGCCGCCATGACAGCCGCGAGGGCGAGGCCTTCGAGCTCAAGGGCGCCTTCCTCTACCTGGCCTCGGACGCGTCCAGCTACACCACCGGCGCCGACATCCTCGTCGACGGCGGCTACGCCCTGCCATAAGCGGAAAAGGAAAAAATAGAAACGAATTCCCCCTTCCCCTGCCCCCGGCCGGGATACCGATTTCGGTACATGTTGGAGGAGCAATCTGCGAAAGGAGGCCGGGGGGATCGAGAAAGTTTTGCCCGTCCAAAGCCATCATGGTACTCGTTGCTGGTTAGTCGGTGAGCGAAGCATGTTAGAAACAAACAAAGGCCCACACTTTTTTTTTCCCCCCTCTTTTTAGATAAAATCAAAATTGGAAGAAAAGCAAGCAAGTAGCTTTTATACAACCCCGCGGCCCTACTTGCGTGCCTAGTTCCTTCGCGGGCTCTGGTTTCCCGGATAGCCCTGGGACTCGATGCAACCTTTTAAGCTTAAGACTTCTGATCCCCCGTGCCTGTCAATCAGCTCTTGGCCTTGCCCTTATTTTTTTTTTCTTTAGTTGGAGGGAGACGGCCCCCCTAACGAACGGTGATGTCATGAGCCTCCCCACGTGATATTTTTTTTTTTTTTTTTCACATTCCCGCTCCTCAAATTAGAAACCCGGGAAACCGGAGAAACATCCTTCCCCGACCAGAAGAAAAACGCTCCTCGCGGGAATGCTTTCGTCGGGGAATTTGAAGCGGGGCTGGGGTGGCTTGCCAACGCCGTGAGAGCCGCTTTCCCGCCGCATGCGTGCGTCCCCCCCCGGCGCCTTTTTCGCACGTGAAAGAGCCCGCTCCCCCCGGGGGCTGCCCGTGTTTTTTTTTTCTCGTTCGTATATATCCCCGCACCCGCCGGTCCGCCCGCTACGTAGGTACGTACTCCGCAGGTACATAGCGGCCCTACGTAGGTGGGTAGGCAGGTACGGCACACATGTACCGCACCCCGCCTGCCTCGGGATATTCTCCGCAAGCGAGGCGAGCGGTTCGGGGAGGGACCCGGGAGGGGCGCGCCGGGGGGCGCCATCCGGCTGTGTACGGTACCTAGGTAGGCGGTTTTGTGGGCGCGCTCCCGGGTTGGTGGCGGGGGCGCGGGTCGCGGTGTGGTGTGGTGTGGTGGGTGGTGTGGTGGGTGGACCCTTATAGCGGCTCGGCCGACGTAGGTGCCTGTGTTGGGGACGGTGGTGTATGCTAGCCTCGGCGAACCTGCTAGGCGAGTATGGACTATGTACATACTCGGCGCCTATTTCTGTCTGCGGGGGCGAGTTGAACGGTTGCCGGTGAATGGGTTGGGTGGGCGGCGGTTGGGAAACTTGGGTGGGAGTGCGTGCCGGGAGGTAGGTCCTCGAGTGGGTTTGTCGATGTATCTATTTTGGATGTTTTCCGGGTCCCTCGTTCCCAAGAAACCACGAGATGCCGGGCGGTGGGCTCGTATACATGTACACCCATGGGTGCGGAGCAGCAGGCGCGCATACGAGGTGGGTTGTGGAGCGTGGTTGGTCGAGCGGTTTCGACTGCGGTAGTAATCAGGTAGGTAGGTTCGGACCTAGGGTCGACAGCAGCGCGCCTAAATTTCCAGAAACAATTGATGCGAACGCAAAGTCGGATCTCGGGATGGCGAGGGAGGGGGGGGAGCGGACCCGGGTCAATGGGAGCGGGCGGTCGTGGCGATGCGCTGACGAGGCGAATCGGTTGGTTGGCTGGCCTCGGGCTGATGGCGATGTTAAGATTTGGACCGGCGTCCGGGGCGGCAAGATGCTGGATCCTTAGATAGAACTCCCGTATAATGCGACTTTTTAGCTTCCTAAGGGGGCGAGCTAAGCATAGCACATGCGTCTCGTGAACAGAAGAAGCTCGGGATCGTGCTGTATCGGTCGGAACCAAGGCGGGCCCTAGACAGATAGATATACATACATACCCCCAGAATGGAAAGGCACGATGGCAGCGGGCGTGTGATAAACTTGGCGGAAATGGCGCCAGCCCGCGTCAACCGGCCAGCCCCTGGTTCTAAAACAACTTCCCTTCAAGAGTTCGCGCTCGCGCTTCCATGCCCCTGGCGCTGCATGTCAGCGTCGGATCGCCCATGTGCTGTGAGAACCCGAACGTGGCTTCGACTCTCAGAATCTCAATTGGGACTAGCGTTAGCATACCTACCTACACACTACGTATGTATGTATGTATGTGCGTAGCAGGTGTGTCCGTCGTGGCCCCGGATGGAGGTGGCTAGCCTTCGCTATCAGGGCGATTATCGTGGGCACGTCCGGGTCCCCGCTCTCTCTTGTCCTATCTTCCACGGACCGCCGTCTTAAACTTCTTCGCGACCAGTCGAGTATTACTCAGACATGTCAATTGCAAAGGCGCATGGGAAGAAAAAACATCATGAGAGAGGGCTTGCGGTGGCTTGCACACGGCGACACACATGAGGTCGCGAGAACTGCACCGTCGCACCCTCGCTCGCGACAGGGCGCCGTTTTGCGCTCTAACGCTGCCGTGTTTCCAAACAGCGATCCCCCGAATCGCGGGCTGGGGCTCGTCTGCTGCCGCCAACGGGCTTGGAGCTCTGATCCTTGGCCCATGATGCGGCCTGCGCAGCATCGCATGCAAGCCGAGTCATGGCCGATGCGGGTTCGCTGCTCCCATCCTGCGCCACCTCGCACCCCTCGCACACGTCGCCGAGCGGCGGAGACGCGACATGTCTTCCGTGTTGTTTTGGCTTTGCTACAATACATACCTTGCTTTCCCAGCTCCCCGAATCACGAGAGCTGGGCGACGAGCTCCGGCGGCCCGTCAACGGCGACGAATAACGTCGTTCGGCGTGGTGTCGAGCTCGAGCCCCCGTACGATGTGGCGCTGGTAATAATAGGCCGCGTCGAGTGGGACTTTTTCGTCCATCGAATTCGGCGTTGGACGCTCACGAGCCTGCCGCATCCGGGCCCGCCAGCCACGGCGCTAGGCCCAGACCGACGCAGCGCCGGGCGGTGGAAACACACGAAGAAGCACGCCGCATCTTTCAGCTGCTTCGCGCGGCCGGGTGGGCCGATGCGGCCGGCCGCAGAGCCAGAGATGCCGGCGGGCCAGCAAATGATGCAGCGGCGGGATGGAGGGTACGGCAGCTAAGAGACATACCGCCCGCGCCGCTGGACGCACATAAGAGCCAATTGCCCCCGTCGCTCCCCGTGCGGCTGCTTCTCGACGTCCTCAGTGTCTTATGTCTCTGCTGCTGCCGTGTGGCCCTGGCCGTTGTCTGTCCAGCTCTCGCTCCCGCCGACCCCCATGCAACCCGGCTTTGTCACCGCGCAGCGCCGTCATTTCCACCGGGGCAGCCCTCAATAATCCAGGGCGGCCGCAATAAAGCAGCCCTGGCCTGCAATACTACGTGCACATAGCAGTCACACAAGAAGCAGTCGTTCCGCTGTCGGGCCCGGGGCCAAGGGGAAAAAAGGAAAAAAGAGAGAGAGAGAGAGACAAAGCCAGGCCGGGGCGGATGATGTCTGCGGCCGTGGTGGACTACGCCTCGCTCCAGCTCCCTGCGTCGGCCGGGAGCCCGCCGCTGCAGCCCTTCGTCGCCCAGCGGCTGCCGGCCCTGCCGCCGTCGTCTGCGCCCGCGAAACCGCTGCCGCGGCCTGCTGCACCGTCCCGCCCGGCCGCCGCCGCGCCTCTTCCTTCGCAGCGACGTTCTTCGTCGCCATCGTCGTCGTCGTCGTCAACCACCGCCACCACCGCCACCACTGCGTCCTCGTCCACCGCCGGGCACAGTCGCACCCGCACGGCCTCGTCCTCGATCTTTCCTTACGTTGCACCCACGGCCTCCAGCCCGTCGGCGGCGCCGGCCGCCTCCTCCACGCCTTCCCGTGCGACTGCCGCCGTACCGACCGCTGCACCTCGACGGCCCTCCGCCGGCCCTCCGTCCTCCCTCAACGGCGCCCGGCCGCGCTCTCGCGCATCGTTCTCGCCTAAGCCTCACGCCACCGCCAGCACCAGCGCCAGCACCCCCGCCGGCGCCGATCTCCCCCTTTCCGCGCGCCCTCCTCCGCCGCCGCCCGCGCGCCATCCCAGCCGCCCCATTATGACATCAACCTACACCACGCACGCATCCGCGCAACTCCGCCACCCGCACAACCACCACCTGCAGCAACAAGGCGGGCCGACCCGCCGCACCCTCTCCAACGCGACCGCCTCGACCGCCTCGACCACCATGTCCCACGGCAACAACAACAACAACAGCAACAGCGGCATGACGCCGGTGCGCACCAACTCGTCCAGCGGCGCCACCACCAATAACAACAACAACACCAACAACAACAATAACAACGGCGCCAGCGTGCGCCGCTCCTCGTCGTCGCGCTCGGGCGCCTCGTCCTCGCCCGGCCCCACGTCGTACGTCGCGCTGATGCGCAAGCAGAAGGCGACGGTGTGGTGCGACCGCGCGCAGCCCGAGGACGCCCGGCTGGCGGCCGCGCAGCGCCAGGCGCGGCTGCGCGCGCAGATGGAGATGGCCGGGGGCGGCGGCGGCGGCGGCGGCGCAGGCGGCGCGGGCGCGGGCGGCGCGGGCACTGGCGGCCTGCTCTACTACGCTGGCGGCGGGCTGGGTGCCGGCTCGGTCGCCGGCGTCAGCTTGGTGCCGTCTGGCAGCAGCGGGCGCGTGTCGAGCTCCGGGTCGATCGTGGGCATGGGCGGCGGCGGCGGCGGCGGCGGCGGCAGCGGCGGCGGAGGGGGCGGCGGTAGTAGCGGGGGCGGCGGCATCAGGTCCAAGATCGGCCGGCACCACCACCACCACCACCACGGGCACAAGGCGGCGGCGGCGGCGGCGGCGTACGCGCCGGCCAACCTGGCGGGCTCGGGCGTGCCGATGCGGCTGTCGGCCTCCGAGGTGGACGAGAACGAGCCCGCCGACGCCGAGCCCGGGCCCTACGGCCCGCCGGGCTACTACCACCACCACCACCACCACCACCACCAACACCCCCCGCACCACCCGCACTACCAGCAGCAGCGCGCCCAGCACCAGCACCAGCAGCAACAACAGCACCCCCACCACCAGCGCACCGGCAGCTCGCGCAGCTCGCTCGGCTCCCGCACCGCCGCGCCCCCCGTCCCCGCCGCCAACCACCCCTCCTCCTCCTCCTCCGCCCACGACGGCTACGCCTACGCCGACGCCGACGCCGACGCCGCCGACGACGTCTACGCCGCCATGGCGGGGCCGACGCCCGTGCCCGGCCGCGCCGGCGACCGCGCCGACTACTTCGACCACCGGACGGCGGCGACCGCCGGCGGCAGTGGTAGCGGCAGCGCGAGTTCGGGCGAGCGCGAGGCGGCGTTTGGGGCGCAGGGGCAGGGGCAGGGGCAGGGGCAGGGGCAGGCGGGCGCGTTGCGCAGGGAGGACTCGTATGCGACGAGCGTGGAGGAGTTGAGGAGGAGGGGGAGCGTGGATGAGAGGACGATGACGATGAGTGGGGCGGGGAGGCTGTACATTGCGAATCCGGACTTGAGCGATTGATTGGGGGGGCGGTTTCTCGGATGGGGTTGGCTTGGGCTCGTGTGTTCGCTGCTGCTGCTGCTATGTTCTGTGGATGTCTGGCGCTGGCTTGCGCTGGTGCTTTGGGGCTGGCCTGCTGGAAGGGGAGGCGGTTGCTTTGGCCTTCTTTTTACCTTTCCTTTTCCTTTTTTTTTTTTCCAGCGAAAACTTCCTTTTCTGTTCCTGTTTGTGCTTCGACAAAAGCGGTCTTAGAGTATTCGCCGCGGTCCTACTACCACTACTACTACTACTTGTGGTCCTCTTGCTACTTTTCCTGCACTCTGTTTGTTCTGAGGGTATGGTATGGGGAGAGGGGGAGAATATGGTGTCCTTTGGACCTCTTTATTTTGGACTTCACTTTTCCTTTTTGAGGCTTTGTTTGGTGCTCGGGCATGACTTGTCCGCATTACGGGTGCGGTTATGTATCCGCCAGCGGGCTTTGAATTGATGGGCGGGTTTTGCTTGGCCACTGGTGGTTCGGGTTGGGTTTGTTCGGGGTGTACTAGGTGCTGGCTTACTGTGTGCGGACCTAGAAGGTAGCTTTCTACATCCGTACCACCTGGCTTCTCCCATTGTCGAACATTGAACCAAATGCCTCGGGACGGAGGCAAGAACGCGATAGAGGCATCCTCGCGCCCTGAGCACGCTTCCTTCACCGCCCGCCTTCTTGGCCTCGTCACCATGCATACGTACATCGCTGGGCAAAAAAAAAAAAAAAAAAAAGACCTCGAAACTCCCGCCCCGTCGAAATCGGATCCAAGCCCAAAATTCGCCCCGCTATCCCACCCGCCGCGCACGCCCCGCCCGCCCTGCACCCTATGCACATTCGCCCGACCGACCTACAGCCGCCGCGCATCGCACTACGCACCCTGGGCTAGCTGCCCGCCGCCTCTCGCGGTCATTCCGTCCCGCGCAAGTTGTCGCGCGCTGCGCGATGCGGGTCCGGGGGTGCGCCGCCCCTCGCCCTCGCCTCGCCTCCCCTCGGCTTGGCGGCTCGCGGGGCGGCGGCGCGCGCGCTTGGCGTGCGTCGGGGGGACGCTGCGGGTGGGTGCGTAGGTACATGCTACGTACATAGGTGTGTAGCTGGGGATGGGACGCGGCGGGGGTTGCGGGAGGCGCGGTTGGGTGTGTTTCTGGGGTGGGGACGCGTGCGGTTGGGTTGCGGGCGGGATTGGAAGACTGGCGGGCACGTGCGGGGAGAGAGGGAGAGGGAGAGGTGTGCACGTCGACTGGGCTCAGCTGAGCTTGCAGACGGGACGACCAGTCCGCCAGTGTTCGCTGGTCACTTCATTCGATCGGTGGAGCGAGTCCAGTGCGCCTGGTGGGGCTGCTGCAGCTCGACGCCACCGCATGGCTGGATGCTCTCCGGCTCGCGGGCGGAACGCGAGGCGCGCTGGAAACCGTGGCTCGGGATCCCGCTCGCGCTCGTCTCGTCCCGTCTGGCGCCCGGCGTCGGGGAATTCTCCGTCCGCTTGCCAAAGTCGGGTAGCGAAGCGGCCTGGTACATGTATAGTATGTACATAGGCTCTGGACCTTGGCGGCCCCGCTGCGGGTCCGTGGACCGGGGGTTTCGGGCCCTTGGATGGATGACGGGTTCTTCGCTATGCCTGCCTTGGACAGGTATCTAGAGACAATAAGTTCTACTACGCGAGTAGATGATTCGGCAAACAAGGTACTATCTTCTAAAGAGCTTCCTAGGTACATAACTACATGTAGCCTAGGTGCATGCGTACCGTGGCACTGGCGGGTCGGGTTGTTCCCCTCGCCGTATGGTCGGCTCGCTTTTACGCCAAGTTGGCTACCTAGGTAAGCGGTTGGTCGGCGTCGTTGGAGCCGGGCCCGAGACTTGTTGGGACCAATCGATCCCTTTCGGCCTGCTTCAGGTCCTCGTGCAGCAGTCGTCCAGCTAGGGTAGCTACCTTACCTCTAGCTGAGCGCCCGGCTCTGTCTGGATCCCAATTGCGGGGGATGCAGCGAGGGAGGGGCAGACGCAGCGCAATGGCGCGTCCGGGATGGGGATTGGCCAATTGGGAATATCTTGTGGTGATTGCCCGCATGTCCTGCTGGGAGAGCTTTGGTTGGCGTGCAGCAAGGAAAGAAACAAGAGAAAAGAAAGAAAGCACCGTAAGCACCACGCACATATCCTTGTAGATTCGGCGCGATGTGGAGCAAGGTGCAGGTAGTGCAGTTGCGCGGGCAATGGACTTTGAGTCGAGCTCGGGGTTCGCTCAATAGAGAGGCAAGACTGCTGACGCGGACTCGATAGCGGTCACCGACTAGAGCGGGTCATTGAGAAGGTAGGTACCTGGAAGATGCCGGAAGAAAAGCCTGTCAGTACTACATATGTACGAACCCACATCCGCGCGATTCCGCCTGGCCTGCACTGGCAAAGCCCAACATATGAAGCGTGACGTGCGGCTGGAGCAGGCTATAGACGAGAAGTCGCCAGTCCGATCTCGCTCCCCGGGATGCGTACTCCGCACAGGATCTCAAACCGCAATGCAAGCTGGTGACGCAGGCGGGCCGGAGTGGCGCGGCTGGTGGTTGGTTGGTCTTGGCTTCTGCGTTTGCGTTTCAAGTTTTGGACCCCAGTCGAGTCGGCTCCGAGATGCGTCGACGGAACCGCACGTGTGCAGCGCTAATGTACGTGCTACTCGAGAGGTGCATATGGGCGACGGAGATACTGTAATCCGGGCAAGGGTATGTGCTGTGCGCGTTTTGGCAAGGTGGTCGGTGATGGCAAGTTGGCGGATGATCTGCGAGGGTTCGCAAGTGTTGAGGAAGCGTCTAGCTCCTTTGGGGCCCGGCAAAGACGGCTATAGAACTTGTGGGATTGCCCATCCTTCGTGGATTCTTATCGTTGCTCCGGGTCCTTTTCTAAGGGGTTTGAAACGCGGCTATACAATACGTGCTCGTACCTGCTGGTTTTGAACACGACGGTCTGTTGCACGAGGCAATTGGTCGGGGCAGAGTATCATAAAACAACTAGCGCTGCGAGCTCCCAAGCCTGCCAAATATAGATATGGCCTGGTACTGCACATGCTCTTTCAATTAGCGGGCGTTGATTTTGAGTTCTGACTCAATGATAGATCTCAGTTGAGTTCAACTGGGACTGGACCTGCAAGCGACCGAGGATGCGACCTAAGACGGCGCGGACGGGAGTCCCTGCCAAGGTGTGGCGCCGCACAGCCTCCGCCGAGCTTAATCCCCACAAACTGAACGGGGCGGCCACACGGCGGTGTAAGGCACGCTGATTGAGGTGCCCACGAACGGACGCTGTCGCGCGCTGTTGACGCTCTACCCACTACTGCATGCAGCGTTGCGCTTCATACTAACCAATTCAATCGCTCGTTGAAAAACCTTCTCGTGCGCAATGGCTCCCGGAGCCCACCCACTGGGGAAAGTTAATGGCACCACCGCGGAGAAGAACGATGGCGTTGCAGGCGGCGGCGCTACGACGGCTGGGACGACCGCGGACGAGAAGACGGACTACAGCAGGTGGCGGTTGAAGGTCGATGATGGCAGGCAGACCTGGGAGTATCTCGAGACGGACGAGGAGATGAAGGCATGGCCGCAGACGGTCGCGGACAAGCACCATCTCGGCCTTCCCACGGTGCGTTACGCTAGACGTGCTCGATGCCCGCCCCCACCATCCCAGAGACCGCAATCTCACTATGGAAAGCGAATCGCACCACATGGACCCGTTGCTTACGATGGCGTCGAATGTTAGGGCCTGCCCGACCTGCCGCCCGCCAAGACCCCACTGGCCGCCGCCAGCAACGCCATGTCCTACTTCTCGCGCCTGCAGCTGCCCGAGGGCAACTGGGCCTGCGAGTACAGCGGGCCCATGTTTCTGCTGCCCTGCCTCGTCGTCGCATGGTACGTGACGGAGACGCCCGTGCCGGCGCCCAAGCGCGTCGAGATCAAGAACTACCTGTTCGCGCGCCAGCACCCCGTCGACGGCGGCTGGGGCCTGCACACCGAGGGCGACAGCTCCGTCTTCGGCACCTCGATGAACTACGTCGTCCTGAGGCTGCTGGGGGCGGACGCCGAGGACCCGCGCATGATCAAGGCGAGAGGCACGCTGCACAAGATGGGCGGCGCGCTGAATGGTCCTCATTGGTCCAAGTTTCTTCTCGCTGTCTTGGGCGTCGCGAGTTGGGACTTGGTCAACCCGGTCCCTGCGGAGCTGTGGTATGTGTATATTTTGTCCACTTGTCCCAAACACCTTGCACCGAGCGCTATGGAAACACTGACATGTTCCGTACCTGGAGGCTCCTCCCGGACTGGGTTCCTTTTGCACCATGGCGATGGTGGGTACACATGCGGCAGGTTTTCCTTCCCATGTCTTATACCTACTCGAAGAAATGGTCCTACCCGTTGACTCCTTTGACCGCCGAGCTCCGCAAAGAGATGTACGTTCAACCATATGAAAGCATAAACTTTGCTTCTCACCGGAACGACATTTCGCCACTGGACAACTACCACCCAAAGAGTTGGGTCCTCAATACGATTAACTGGGTCCTTGTTAACATGTGGAATCCGTACTTGAGGACGAACTATATCGCAAAGTGGGCAGAGGACTGGACGTGGTGGCTCATTCAGCGCGAGGACGAAAACAGCGACTACGCAGATCTCGGGCCTGTAAACGCCCCGCTGAATATGCTCTGTTGCTACATCGCCGAGGGCCCCGGTTCTCGCTCCGTCCGTCGTCATAGAGAGAGAATGGACGACTTCCTCTGGGTGAAAGACGAGGGTATGCTAATGAACGGTACTAACGGTGTCCAGATCTGGGACACTTCGTTCTTCATCCAGGCGGCCATCTCGTGTAGATTCCAAAAAGATCCTCAATGGAGACCTGTCCTCGTGAAAGCCCTCGAGTTCCTCGAAGCCCAGCAGTTTCGAGAGGACTGCGCGGACCAGGAGCGCTGCTACCGGCACCCGAGGAAAGGTGCATGGGGATTTAGCAACCGCGTCCAGGGTTACACGGTCTGCGACTGCACGTCCGAAGGCGTCAAGTCGATCATGCTGCTGCAAAACCTGCCCGGCTACCCGAAGTTGTTGTCGGACCAACGCATCAAAGACGCCATCGACGTGATCCTGACCATGCAAAACGCCGGCACGGGCGGCTGCTCGTCGTACGAACCGCGGCGCGGGTCCGAGGCGCTCGAGTGCCTCAACGCGGCCGAGGTCTTCGGTAATATCATGGTCGAGTACGACTACGTCGAGTGCACGACGGCGTGCGTGCAGGCCCTGTCGCTCTTCTCCAAATACTACCCGGAATACCGCACGGCCGAGATCCGCCGCTTCAACGAGCGCGCCCTGGCGTTCATACGCGCGGCGCAGCGCCCGGACGGCTCCTGGTACGGCGCGTGGGGCATCTGCTTCAGCTACGCGGCCATGTTCGCGCTAGAGGCGCTGGGCTCCGTCGGCGAGACGTACGCGTCGAGCGAGCGGGTGCGACGCGCTTGCGCCTTCTTCCTCGACCGCCAGATGCCCGACGGCGGGTGGGGCGAGAGCTACCACGCGTGCGAGACGGGCGTGTATGTGCCGCACGAGAGGACTCAGGTGGTGCAGACGGCGTGGGTGTGCATCGCGCTTATGGAAGCCGGCTATCCGGACAAGGAACCCATTCAGAAGGCGCTGCGCTTGATTGTCGGGAGGCAGCAGAGTAACGGAGAGTGGTTACAAGAGGCCATCGAAGGCGTGTTTAATAAGAGCTGGTAAGTACTTGCTGTTTGCGTTAAAGTTAGCTGCGTATCCGTGTGGGTGGACTGTGCTGACTGTTCTATCCTATCCTTTAGCATGATTACGTATCCGAACTACAAGTTCATTTTCCCGATGAAAGCACTTGGCATGTTCGCTGAGAGGTTTGGAGATATCGAGCTTTGATTCTAGGTAGAGTTTCGTGGAATTGAGGTGCTCGTCTGTGGTAGTAATGTCGAGGAGAGGACTTCTAAGCTGTAGTCAGGGATGTGGGCAAATTTGGTATCTAGCATTCGCAACATTCCATCGGAAAGGAAAGCATCCTTCGGATCGCACGTGGAATTCCGCGGAGGATTAGGATATTGAGGCTCAGTATAGCTAGCTGTCTGAGCAATTGAGCAGTTTAATGTTTAGGCCTTCTGAGGTGTGCAGTGAAGTGAGGTTCTCTTCACCCGTCAGCCCTATGACGGCCGCCAAGCGGAGGGGACCGGGGTGGGGCCGACCCCTGGTCTCGGTCGCGTCTTCCTGCCCGCCGACTGTAAACACACCACAAACGCGCCTACGTCCCTTCAAAAGATTGCAGCCGCAACTACCTCCTACAACCGCAGCTCGCCGCGATCTGTTCGGCGCACGACAGATTTACTGGCCGTCGTATCGCGTGCTACGCGCGAGAATATTGTCATCTTGCATTGCTGCAGCATTAATTGGGCGTCGCGAAACCTGCGTGCGTGTACCGCGTGCGCGACACAACGGACGAGCTCCCTAAAGGAGGACCCAGGACTTCACGGCCGCCGAACCTAGCGCGGAGGCTCCGTCTCACTAAGAAATACAAAAAACCATTGGAAAGACGCGACCGGACGAAACACTCATAACTACAGCCTAGGACAGACCACACGCCAATACCAACGCTAGCATCAACAACAACAGCGCGCAGCGTCACTACACCGACATGGTGCCGCCCGGCGACGCTGCAGCTTCAACGGCTCCCGTTCCCCCGACTGCCTCCGGCCCTAACGGCGTCTCCCTCCCTGCGCTGTCCGCCGCCTCCCAGCGCCCGCCGCCCCCGAGCCCCACGAGCACAAAGTACAGCCTGAACCTGGACGCGCTGCCCGGCGGGGATGGCAGCAGCGATGACGAGAGCGACTTGGCGCCGCTGCCGACGCGCGAGCGCGACGTCGTGCGCACGGATGATATCGACGGGCCGAGCGATTTTACTATGAATATGGAGTTTTGGATGAAGGGGGGGAAGAGGGTGGGGAGTGGGAAGGTGAAGGGGGATAAAAATGAGGATAGAAACGAGGACGGCGGGAAGGTTGTGGAGAAGGGGGAGGCAGGAAGAGAGGATGTAGACCTCAATGGAGATGTGCGCGCATCTGTGGAAGAAGACGAGGCCGAAAACGAGCACGAAGCGAGTTACGTCGACGAGGAAGAAGAACGCCTTACGCGAATGCGCCGTATGGCGCGGGAAGCGGAGGCCGCGACGGCTGACTATCTCCGCCCGCCGAGCGCGGACTTCAACGTGCAGAACATCAGCCAGGACCTCGAGGACTACATCAACTCAAACACGGAGGCGCGCAGTTTCCGGCCCAGCCCTTCGCCGGAGGAGCAGCACCAGCGCATGATGTCCTACCTCGAGGGCTTGAGCCAGGACAATGATCAGGGTGGACATGAGGACGTGTCGCACGACAACGGTGGCACTGGAGCTAATGCGGACGCTGGCGCACGGAATCCTGCCGCCTCGGACAAGACCGCGACGTCGGAGGCAACGACAGCCGTAAGGCGGGATATCGCTGCGCCGTCGCCTTTCCAGCCGACCGTTGAAGACTACGAGGATACGCCAAAGTCGCAGCGCGTGCAGCGACTCACGCCGTCACCGAAGCCCGTCGCCATGAACGTGAACGCGCATAAGCGTGAACCGGAGCCCGAAACCGCACCTGCCACTGCTGCTGTTGATAGTAAGGCTGCTTCCCGCATCGCATCTCTGGAGACTTCCCTAGAGCGCCAGCAGCAGTCGGCTTCTGCGCATGTTGCTTCGCTCGAGGATCACATCCGCACTCTGCGTGAACAGCTAGAGCATTCCCGCCAGCAGCAAGCTGCTGCGGAGAAGAAGGCTGCTAGGCATGAAGCCGATCTGAGGGAGACCCAGGAGCAGATTAAACGCATGGAAAATGAGCGGGATGAGTGGGCGCGGGAAAACAAGGCTGAGCAAGAGGCTGAATTGCAAGATGCGTGGAAGGTTGCGGATGACATGGGCCAGCAGGCTCAAAGCCTACGGGAGGAGAATGAGAGGTTGAGGCTGGAGGGAGAGAGGGCAAAAGTGCGGCGGAATAAGGAGGTGCAGGAGAAAGATAATAAGCAGAGGGAGGCGATCGAGAGCATGAGGCGTGAGATGCAGCGCGCCGTTGACGAGCAGCGCGGCGGGCGGCAGGAAGCGGAGGCGAAACACCGAGAAGAGGTTCGAGGCTTGAATGAACGGATCAGCAAGCTCACGAGTGAGGAGAGCCGACAGAGGGAAGGACACGAGCAGAAGTTGTCGGCGATGACGGCGAAGCATAGCGCAGAGGTCAAATCGCTGAACGATTGGATTAAGTCTCTCGAGACTCAAAACGGCAAGGCTAGGCAGGAAGCGCTCGCGGTACTCAAGGAGCAACACGCCAAAAAAGTCGAAGAGTTCATTGCTCAAATCGAATTCCTCGAGAACGAGAGGCTTGAGGACCATTATGAGGACCTCGAAGAAATGCAGAATAACCATCTGATCGAGATGGAGCACCTCGAGCGCAGAAAGCAGGATGAGCACGACAGGACACTCAAGGAGCTGCAAGAGGCGCACAACTCTGAGATCAAGGGGTTGAAGGGAACGCACCAGTTTGAGATCAAAGAGCTAAGTGATCGCATCCAGACGTTTCAAACCTCGCGTCAAGATGCATATGAGAACAGGCTGGCGCAGCAAGCGGACACGCACCGTGCCGAGGTGGCGGCACTGAATTCGCGCATTGCGAATCTGCAGGATTCACATGAAACGAAGCTATCTGAACAACTTGAGAAGCATCGCGCGGAATTGGCAGCCTTCAAAGCGCGCATCGAAACCGTGCAGGAGTCACACGAGAGCAAGCTAGCTGAACAGATTGGAAAGCATCGCGACGAAGTCGCCGGCCTCCGAGCTCGCATCGAAAGCTTGCAAGCCACGCAAAACGCCAAGCTATCCGAGCAAACGGAACTGCATCGCGTTGAAGTATCCGCTCTCAACACGCGCATTGAGGCCCTCGAGTCGAGCCGGAACAGCCTCATCACCAAGCACGAAGAGGACCTTAAAACCCGCCAAGCCGCCCACGAGGGCGCACTCAGCGAGGCTAAGGCTAGGCACGCCTCGCAGGAAGTCTATATCGCTCAGCTCGAGGCAAAAGTCGCGCGGCTGAACGGCGAGCTCTCGGCCGCGCAGCAAGAGCAGGCGGAAGCACAGGCCCAAGCCCAAACCAACCGGCACGTTCAACAGCAAAACAGAAACTTCGAACTTAATTCCCGAGGCACGCAGACCCGCGATTCGACCCTCGACTTCGACTTGGACGCGCCTCCGCCTCTCCCGTCTTCGCTCGAGCAGGACGACCTCGACGACCTGCGTCGTAGCTCCGCCGCGCGCATCGAGGCGCTCGAGGCGCGGCTCGAGGCCGTCGGAGCCCAGCTCGCCGCCGTGCAGGCCGAAGCGGCCGCGGCGCGGGGCGGGCAGCGCGGCGCGGAGGAAGGCGCGGCGAGCTTGGAAGAAGAGCGGCGGGTGCTGCGGGGGAGAGTGAGGGCGTTGGAGGGGAGGATGGAAGAGTTGGAGGAGGAAGTGAGTGCGAAGGGGAAGAAAATGGGCGTGCTGGAGAAGAGCGCGAAAGAGGCGGAGAGGGAGGGCGCGAGGAAAGTGGATGAGATGAGGAAGAGGGCGGAGGAGGCGGTGAAGAAGGTGGGAGGCGTGTTGGAGAAGGAGAGGGCGGAGGCGAAAAAGATGAAGGAGACGGTCGAGCGCCTGACCAGCGAGCTGGACGAGCTGAGGACGGAGAGGACGGCGGCGGAGAGCGACGAAGCGGAGAAGCTGAGCGAGGAACTCGCGCGTGAGAGGGACCGCGTCGCGGCGCTGAGGCGCGAGCTTAAGAAGGCGCGGGCCGAGGCGCGGCGCGCGCAGGAGGACGTCGCGCAGCTGAGGAGCGACGTCGAGGCGGTGAATAGGGAGGTCGACGGGCGGGTGGTCGAGATGGTGCGCGCCAGGGAGAGGCAGTGGGCGGCGAGGTTGGAGAAGGCGTGCGGGGAGCGGCAGGTCATGGGGAGGGCGCTGCTGAATGAGTGGGGGAAGGGTGAGAGGGGCGAGGGGATGCCGCAGGAGTATGAGTATCGATTTGTGGGGAGGTAGCGCCGTGTAACCGATAGGGCGGTTTGGATGCGCTTCATGCGTCAATGGTGCTGTGGGTGATGCGGTAATGGTTGAGGCCGGGTCAGATTCAGCGTAGGGTTTGCTCTCTTTGGTTTCCATAAGGAGAGCGTTCTTGGACTGAGGCCGGGCGTTGTTGGTCTCTGGCTTGTGATGTCTCTCGTGGTGTTCTGGGTTCCTGCACTGAAAGTAATACACATTCTTCCAAGTCTTTCATGACGCTTGCCCGATTGCAGTGAAACTCCCATGCGCCTATCTCCTGCAAATGTCCTATCCTCGCCTCGTGTCGGCGATTCATAATCATACTCCGTACAACGGCAACATTTTCCTTGCCTAGACATCGTATAGTACCTACATTCCGCACTCTGTACACCCTCATAGCACCCCCTTCCTCGCTAGCTCAATCTTCCTCAGCGTCTCGCCTTCCTTCCAGCCGCCCTTGGAGGCGCATATGGCGATGCCTTCGCCCAGCTCCATCTTGTCCTCGACATCTGGGAAGGCGCATGGACAGTGGTGCGGGAAGTGCACGCAGGACAGCGTGCCGGGGCAAAGATAGTTTGTGCAGTGCGCTATGCTCGTTGCGTCTTGGTCAGCGGCATTATCCTTACGAAGTGGTGCGGGAATGACGATAGGAAGGGACAAAGGAGGAGAAGGGGGACCTAACAAGGAATAGGGAAGAAAGAACCCACCTGCATCGTACTGTGACCGGTACCAGCTTGAGTCGCTGCCGACGTTTTCTGGTTGCTGACGCGATCCGCCGCCGCCGCCGCCGCCGAACATGTGCTCGAAGAACGGGAACTGTGTCGCAGCGGAGAGGGCGAAGGCGGTGAGGAGGAGGAAAAGGGAGAGGAGAGACCGCATTTTGGGAATTTGAGTCTTAATCTCAGCTTTCAGTCTGCAAATATGGGGTCAGGAACGTGGTGGTCAGCGGGCAATTGGTGTTTCGGGCGGGAGTGGATGTATCAAGGTTGGTGGTTTTGGTCCAGCTGGCACTTTTGGGTTGACCAATTACGGGTGCCAGTCAAAAGGTTAGCGCACGGCCAAGGCCGACTCGCGCCACAGCAGTCAGCCACAGTGCACGGATCACCGGAGCTTCTCAAAAATTGAAATCTCGAATCGCATTCCACACCTTCTTTCCACCTTCACCTCACGACTCCACCACCCACACCGATTGCCCCCTCGTACGTCAGCATCTGCAGGTCCCGACCAAAGAGTGAAGCAGCTTCAGGGTCCGGCCCCATCTCATCTGCCGTGCGGCGCCGCACTCATGGCTAACGAAACGCCACAAACAGCAGCCAGTCGCAAGCTAAAGATGCACCTCATGTACACGACGGACCTGGCGACGGGCAAGCGCGTCTACACACTCAAGAAGGTTGTTGACGGCGAGGCGACCCAGTCGGCCCACCCAGCGCGCTTCTCGCCCGATGACCAGTACTCGCGCCACCGCGTCACGCTCAAGCGCCGCTACGGCCTGCTACCGAGCCAGCTGCAGAAGCAGGTGACGCAGGACCTGCAGCCGAAGCCGGTCAAAGAGGACGAGAAGAACGGCGAAAATAGTACGTAGGCTTTTATTCAGTTTTTCTTCTTTCCCATAGTGGCTATAAGCACATGTTTGTTTGTTTGGTTTGCGACTGGGTAGGAACTGCTTTAGGTTAACACAGAGTGACTGGACAGATGGGGCATCCGCGCGTAAGAGGGCGCGCAGCGAATGAAGAGCGCGTACTCTTCTCTTGAGGGCGAATGGCAACTTCCGTCTCTCGCAATGAAAATCGGGAATTTTTTCTTTGGTGCACTGCGGCGCGGCGTTTTAATACCAGGTAGGGAAATGGGCTGGTAGTTAAACTTGGCCATTGAACTCATGGGCTTTTCTCTCTTTTCCTATCGAGTTAAAAATAGCTGGAACTGCCACTTTAGGTACACGGCTAGAGGGTGCGAATTGAGGTTGATTCCAGCTTCAATGAGCGGTGTCTAAAAATTTCAAACTCTTCCACTGTTAAGCGGATTCGACCGTGAAACCTCGTCTAGTCTCTCTAGATCAGGCGTTTTCCTACAGCATGCAATCGTGGCTGAATATTTTCAGGGAGATATTTCTTTTATTGGGTGCAACATTCACAATGGTTCGATTTTATAGAGACTAAACTCATAGTTTATCCCTCCCGCTTTTAGGGGCTATTACAACCACAGTTAAGAAGCCCAGGCCTATAAACTCTCAAGAAACCGATCGCATGTATCAAAAACCGTTCCATCTACCATTCATTGCATCCCTACAGCCCTAAACCAGTTGAAACAACCATTCTAATCGCATCTCGCGTAGCCGTGTACAATCCCAATAAAAGAAGCCCAAAACACTCCCCTATCTCTTCCTCGAATTAACGTTACGGCCGGCCCCCACCTTGGGCCTCCCACCGCCGCCCAACCCTGACCTATCCCCGCTCAGGATGGCCGGCAAGTAATCTTCATCCATCAGATCCCTCTTCTTCTCTCGCTTGGCCTGCTGGACCGCGCGCACATATTCCTTCTGATCCTCCGCGAGGATGAGATCTTGACCCCAGCCGCCCTTCCCGCCGCCACTACCCTTCTTCTTCCCGCCGCCCGCCTTCCCGCTCGCTGAGTCCGCCACCGGCTTCGGCACGCTGTACCTGTTGCCGCGGTTGTTCCACTGGAAGTTCCGCTTGAGGTGCAGGCGGGTGCGGCCCGTCTCGGCGTCGACGGAGCAGCCCACGCGCGTCAGCGTCGGCCCGCCGCAGCGCGGACAGAACTGCCGCGCCTGCTCGCGCGTCGTCGCGAAGCAGGCGTGGCAGCGCAGGATGGACGAGCGCAGGTGCCGTACTCGCGGCAGCGCGTTGCTGCCGGCTCCCGAGCCCAGCAGGTGCAGGTTCATCTGTAGGAGCACGTTTTGCATGGCGAAGTCGGAGGTTAGCGTCGCGACAGCCATGTGCGCGGGCGGCTGCTGCGTAGCGCCGCGGCTGCTGCCTGTCATGTCGGCTAGCTGGTGCTTTTTGATGTTGGACGGGGTGATCCAGCCGTCGGAGTCGGAGTCGGAGGAGGAAAGGGAAATGGCGTCTTGGGACTCTTGTTTGGTGGGATTGGATTGGTATTCGGCGTTGTTGTTGTTGGTTACGGTTGGGGAGTTTGATGGATTGACGTTTTCATCCGCCGTCGTCGCTGAAATAGTCATGGATGATGCCGCATTAGATAGGTCGCCAGTAGTATCAGCTTGCTGTGGCACTCCGTTTGGCTGCTCTTGACCATCGCTCTTTTCCGGTTCGGGTGCAGCTTCCTCTACTTGATCTGCCTTCTCGCTCCCTCGAATCATCTCCGCGGTTCCCTTAGGGAAGGTCTCGAAAGTACTTTCCGCAAGTGGGTCACGTGAATTCCTCTCGTCGGTGGCGATGGCATGATCTGGCGGTGTATTTTCCAGTGATACCGCAGAACTGACCTCAGTCTGCCCTTTCGCCTCCTCTTTTGCCTCTTCGTTTCCCTTCGGCTGCTTCTCCTTTCGCTCCTTATCCCTCAGCTCTTGCGGCTTTGGCCCATTCAAGCCCTTCTGGCCCGGCACCCTCCTCAGCCTCCAATCGCCGCCGTTCCTCTCGCACTCCAACTCGTACGCCAGCGCCAAGACCTGCAAGTCCGGCCCGCTCAGCGCGGCCAGGTCGCCCGTCTTGGCCGCGAAGTCGCTGACCACCTTGACCGAGGCCGCCCGCGGCGCGCGCGGCTTCAGGAATGGCGACAACGTAGTCTCGACGCGGCTGCGCGTCGCGGCGTCACGAATCTCGGCGAGCACGGCCGGCACCGTGTAGAGCTGCTCGGAATGAGCGAGGAGCGTGGAGACGCTCGGGGAGTTGCTGATGATGGGGCCAGCGTCGAGGACGAGCGAGTGGACGGGCTTTGCGGTTTCTAATTTTGCGTCCATGATCGAATGAATCGGAACGCCGGCGGAGCTTGAGGAATCAGGACGACAAATATCGGCCGATTTGGGATTTCTTCAGGTCGTTCCTCTTACTGTCCCTGTTTTGGTTGTCGATTTCGGTCCCACGGAGTGTGGCGTTATGGGGAAATTTTGCCGAGCGAGCAGCCACTAGCGGCGTAGGGCAGAGAATGTGGCTTGCGCGCCGGTGGGCGGTCACGTGCAGTGGCTAGTATGGGACTGGTGTGAACCGTCTTATTTCCTCCAAGTTTTATTAACCCCTCGTCATTCTTCTGGAATTCTCCTGCCTTCCCTTGCCCGTGTGGGGCACACTTATTGTCTCCTGTCTGGCGCGCTCTGTTTTCTGTTGATTGCGGCTGAACGCCGTTGCTCTCCTCGTCAGCCATGCCCAATACGTGTGCTCGGATCCGTGGGGGCACGCCTCCACCCTAAGCCATTCTTAGCCAAACATCCTCCCTAGGCACCGGTTAGACATTTCGCTGTCGCCCTTGTTCTGCCCCTCGACCGCTCTGCACTCTGTTCTTCCAGTCGCGGGGAGTTGGAAGCTGCACAAAGACCCAAATCCAAACTACCTCTACCGTCCTCCACTTACCGTTGTCGCGAACGAAAGCCACGCGAAACAGCACAGAAGCGGCGACTCCGTTATTCCACTGCCATCGGCGACCTTTCTTCACCCCTCGGCTTGGATCAGGATGCTCCACACGAGCTACTACTTGCGGCGAGATAGGCGCGCGAAAATCCACACAGTGCCTCGTCGACGGCGTGGCTTGCGAAGCGTTGGCATACTCAGACAAGTCCAGCACAGCGGGGTCGTCACTGTTCATCGGGATCGACTGTCGTCGCTCGTCCTAGCCCGAGAGTGTGTTGTCTGGTAAACATTACTAGTACGCACAAGGAGGATGCACCCTTGCAGATCCGCTCTAGTCAGCCTTCTGTGGGGGGTTTTTTTGGTTTTGCGGCAGGCCTTGGTACCTCAACTTGCGCTGCACAGCGAAGGCATAACGCGTGAATATACGTACGGCAAGTACCGTGTTGCTTCGTCGCGAAGGGAAATCGTCTGGCATAGCTAACTTACTGCGTAGTCCGCAGGCACAACCGCCCCATAACGCTACGCAAGCCTTCGAGCAACCATACAGACGAGACGTTGTATGGCATTCGAGCAATACTGCGGCTCGCACTCGACGACGTCGTCCTATTTTGCCGAGCAGCATCTCCACATTGTCCGGAAGAACAGTGATATTCGAGCATGAGCAGGACTGCGAGGGCCAGCTTAGGCATAATCGGTGGGCCTCGTCTACAGATTAGTCGCACATTACGGACCAACGACTAGTTGATTACAAGAACTTAGCTGGGATTTATTGGGGGTGAGGAAGACACTACGTGTCGTGCAGTTCTCCACAACATATTATGGACTGTCAAGGAATCCAGACGCCAGGGCAAATTGTATCCGGGTAAAGCGCCGTTGGCAGATTCCTGGCTAACGTTACCGGCCGATTTACGGCACAGCTTGCTGGAGGGTATTGCTGCCTGTTATATGGTTGTTCAGCCACGCCTATCTTTGTTTCTCAAAGTGCTAGGCTGCCCCAAAGGGTGTCAAATGGCCACCAGGCAGGTGCAAATGCCAAAGGCGAGCTCCACTGGAAGCCTTTGCCATGGATGATCTGGTGGATGATTTGGTGGACTCAAAAATTGTAGGCTTCATGCTGGGCAAGCTTGTTGTCGCGTCTCTTCCCCACGCAAAGGTTGGCTTGATAAAGGTTCAGAATCTCTTGCAAGCAGGATCCAGTCGAGGCCCAAAAGGTACGTCGCACTTGCAAGATAGTATCGTCTCAAAGGCCGCAGGAGTTAACGCGGGAGATATGGTTTCCTCGTTAGGCACTTCCGACGTTTTCGCAAACCAATGTAATCGGTGCGTTCCTCGTTCATTGCTTCATATTAAACACTAGAGGGAATAATCCTTCGTCTAAGGATTAGATTCATTCAAGGAATTGGGAATATTTTGTTGGATCCCAGTGAAGCCTTTCTTCGAGTCTAAAGCGCACCAATCTACGCCTTGCGCATTGTCAGGTCTCAAGAATAAGTTGTTCAGACCCCTTGCTATTTTTCACAAAATGCAAGGTACTTTCAGAGCCCTTGGGCACTCACCTAGTACTCAAATAATAACGGAACTGCTGGGCTAGCCGGTCTAGGCCCTTGCGGTGTTGTTTTCTCGTTTTTTTTTTTCGTTTCCGAGCCCCCCTGGTCTCTGACTTGTTCCAATATTGGCCGCATTGCTTGACCTCCCCCACAAGTATTTTTTGTAACATAGTGCCCTTATCGACACTATGTATGCTCGAGTCTTCATATGATTGTATCCCCGTCGCCCACGGCCAGGGTGAATGGTAACGTCGGAACAGCAAATGGAGACCCGACCAGAAACCAGGCCTCGAATTGGTTAGCCAGTGTCTCCTTGGCGTGGGCTGCACTGATGATCCAACGCGTCGTGTCGATAAGGCATGTATTACAGATTCCGTTCTTTGCCTCTCACCGGTCAGAGGCAGACAAAAGGCAACCAGGCGTTCGACCGACCCCGATAGCGCATGCACTTACGCCCGGTTACTATGGGGATGTGCCGTGGCAGCCACGCCGTGCAGAACGCGTTCCCTTGCACCATGGTCAGCAGATTTTGAAAGAAGCGGGCGTAGATCAACGATCGAATACTTAACTAGAGCCCTCCTCCCCGAGTGCAGTCCTCCTAAATGCCTTCGAAATCAGACCTCGAGTGTACCTGAGGTTGCTTATTTAATCGACAGTAGCCGCCAGGCTGGCTGCGCGGCTTAGTGAGTGAGACACGGTCTTTTGATTGGGAGCCCGCTCACCCAATCGAGACTCCTGCACGCGCCATCACTTCTTGTCGTAACCGAGCTCACACCCTGTCTTATAGGCAACTCGAGGCCGTCTCCCTAGCCCGTCTAGTTAAGAGCCGCATCACGTCACGTGCTCAACTCTCCCTCGCCGCTCGTGCCTCTGGTACTGGCTTGCCATCAGACTATTTCGCATCGTCGCTCCCTAGAGACGGACATCGCCAGCATGGCCATGAAGAGGCTGTGCAGCGTCTATCTGCTATCATTCTTTCCGGGTCCACATGTCGCCGAAGGCCGCATCAACCGACACGTGTACCCGACTCTGGTGACCAGTGTTGCGCTGTCACTTGTCGTGTACGGGAGCTGCAGATCTCCTTTAGAACTGCGGTCCTGGCTTATCCGGCTGACGTCCTACTGGCGCAGCCCCGTGGCCGCTAAAGCAGGCTGGCCTAGGGGATCAGTCCATCGTTGCAGCACTGCCAATCCCTGCTAATCCGCGATTTTTTTATGGCTCGATCCGACCAACCTTGTCGGCCCGCCGCTTTTCTTCGGTCCAAAGATGACCTGAAACCATCCCAGCGGGCCGTCTGACAGACGGTCCCCCGAAATGGTTCGGGGTCGGAGCCCTCCGAGGGTGCGCTTCGCTTGTCCATATTGCAGATCGGCGCTCTGGATGTGCTGCCTTCCGCCCATCATCGTTTGGCCGCATAGTATCAGTATCCGTCGTTGATGTTCTTGCTGACCTCGGCAGCGCGAGCCTTACCGGGTTTGCTGGCAGTAGCGTACCCGTCCCGCGCGTTGGCGTAGTACTAGCTCGAGGGAGGGAACAAAAGCAAACCGGCCTAAACCATGCACGGATCTGGGCAAGCCAAAGGAATGCCTTTCAACACAACCGGTCCAGCTTATCCAGCTGCCGGCGCTGATTATCCCTTTCAATAGCGGGGTAGAAGCTACCCGAGCGACGGATTGGCAGACTTGCAGGTTGTCGGGTTCGGCAGCCAGGCGGACAGATAGGCCACGCCCGAACCGCCTATAGTCATCCAGATCATGATGGCTCAGGGAGGGGTTGAGTTGGATTCGCCAGCTGTTGGTCAGCTCCAACCCAGCCAACTGGTGCAACGGACCCTCTCGTATCGTTTTTGGCGTGGGATTGCAGCTGCACTTCGACAAGCAGGTTCCGTCATAAATGCCAAGACGGGCCCGGACCCGCTCAATTGTCTTATCGATTTGTGGCTGTCTGCCGATAACAGGCGTGCTGTATAGCATGAAAAACTGCGCTTGTGACCTCCAGCGCAGGGTCGGCACTATCAGGGCCGAGGAAGATGGAGGGCTCAGGCGGGCCGCAGTTTTGAGCCGCATTCGGGAAGAGATGTATAAGAGCTAGTCGAGCTGAGAGTGCTTATGAGTTTGACGCTCGTGGGAATTGGGATTTCGACGAACTGCCGCAGTCGACGGCCAACATCCACTGAGAAGAGCACTTTGTTCCGTCATTCTTATTTCGTCACATTATCGCCGGCACGGCTTTATACGGGACGCATAACAACCATTCTGATAGGAGCAATGGACCTAGTATGTTTTGACGTTAGATTTAAATGCTAGCACCAGCTTATTTCGCCGTCTATAGCCACCGTATTGTTTTGGCGTCTGGCGGCTCGAGCTCACTGATGAGGCTCACACCTTCCCTCAAACGGATGATTTTGGTCGATGGGATCCGCCTACTGACGACCCCGGAAATGC
Source organism: Lineolata rhizophorae (assembly GCA_010093515.1). Taxonomy (NCBI): domain Eukaryota; kingdom Fungi; phylum Ascomycota; class Dothideomycetes; order Lineolatales; family Lineolataceae; genus Lineolata; species Lineolata rhizophorae. The sequence goes on from MU001686.1 coordinate 720,335, forward strand.
TCCCTTGTACAGAACGTTGAATCCTATATTTTTCCATTGCCAGGACAATACCGTCACGCATGTCGGAGGCTGTGGGAATTTTACGTCACTCTATAGCGTCTACTCAGTGCAATACGACCATGAAGATTGCGCCTTTTGGATTGTTAATCTAGACGCTTCGACTGCCACTGACTTTGGCTGGAGGAGACTCCGGTTCAACCATGACACAGACCATCATAGATCCGAAGCGAGCTTCCATGGCACGAACAACAAACTCCTCGTTGAAAGACCGGATCAACAGTGGCCCAGTCGAGTGCTGACTGATGCGTACCGAGCCACGGGTTTTCCTCAAAATGCCCCGCCGGAGAACCAGTTCTACGGCACCCTCCACGGAGATCTTGCACTCATTTTGGGCTTACTGGCTTTGTCAGTACCAGATAATCACATTCTTTGGTACTTCTCCAATCACTATAACTGGGGCCGGTGGAATATGCCAGTACAGTCCTTCCCAAGTATGTATTGTCGTTCATACAAATGTTTTGTCATTACATCCTGCTAACTGTACTTATTAGGGTTGCTGCCGGGAGCTAACCCAATAAGGGGAGTTGTTGTCAAAATTTACCTCGGGGACGACTCTCCGGCAACACGTGAGAGGATGAGGGCGCTGGAGAATGGCATCATTCTGCCCTAGATATCCCTATTTCCCTTCGTTCGAGTTCGTTTCGTTGGCTCCTAGGAAGCAACTTCCTGCTCTACATTCGTGAGAATCAGCTGATTGTTACATTTTCTCATACGTATGGATCTTTCACCTTTTCCACTGCATGCTATTCATCTCCAATACGTGTAGCTCCTCCAACTTTGCAACCTTTGGTAGTCAGATCTGACGTCACCCTTCCCCAATTCTCCCCTTTTTTTCTTATTAGCATTTTTCAAGCCGTTCCTAAGTTTTGGTCCACCTCAATGTCACGAGCCCCTTTTCTCGCCTCTGAAAACCAGTCTGAACAATCCGCACAAGAGGAAAACTGCCTGTCCAACTTGTTCCAAATTTGCTTTGCCTTCGTTTTCACTTTACCATGTCCACAGTCGTTTCCCACTTGGATGTTTCACAATTATACGACAACCGCCTCGCTGTAGTCCAATAAACCGTTTCTTTCTGTCCAGTATAGCTGCGGATCCTCGGTGCCGTGCGTGTGAGGGTCTGATGGGGTTGTGGTAGAGCGAGGTGCTGGTTGAGGGAAATGCTTTCAAGTGTGGGTAATGACCAAAGGATGGCTCGGGCGTCCTCGAGGCGTTGAAGACTTGCTAAATCGACCCGTTTCATATTCAATCCAGATTCCTACCACTTGCAAATTAAAGCAACGTGAATTCGCTTAGCACCACGTGGTGCTGGCCCTACAGCCTCATCTTATCATGAAAGCATATGTCTCGAGTAAGTCCCTATTCCGAATAGTCGGCGGCCGCTCGGCGGCACGGCTCTGCTCTGCCCCGCAGCTACGTACGAAAGATTTGCCCTCTGAGATAATTGACTTTTGCGTGCCTCCTGTCGTCACCGATCGACTTTGCCCGCCTCTCCCGTTGTCTTGTTGAAGACCACATTTAAGACAGATTACCTGATCTGAAGTACCGGCGAGCCGGGTTGCTTGCTGAGCGCATTGGGACATGTGTAGACAACGGAATCTCGGATCTCACTCACTCCTCTTGCCCGATTGAGGCCTCAACGCCTAGGAAGATGGGCAAAGGTAATTTCACCACCGAAAGACAGAAAGAGGGGACGAGTCCGGGATTCATTTACCATCTCATGACCACTGCCAAGCAAGCGCTGTGACATCAAACATCGAGATAACCCACGATCCTACCCCGATCGGCCACATCTATCTACGGGCTTGCTGATCAAAGTAACGCATACTGAGCGGACATGAAATCATCCACCACTCACTTCTTCACTCACCCGCCAGTCCCTACACCATCCAACCACACTCTCACCACCCACCCACCCACCCACCAACACCACACCAACCCGCATACCCAGCCCCACCCACGCATTCCTCCGCAAGCCCTCCAACCCAGGACACGGCGACCCTCCGCCAAGCTCCTAGCCCGCCCCACACACCCGACAGGCCCAGCCCGCTCCGCGAGCACACGCTGCCTCTCCTGCCCTCGGGCCTCCGCACAACCACGCTCCGCATTGCTTCTTCCTCGGCCGGGGAGCTGCACCAGGCGTCCCACCCGTGCGCCCGCACCGCGCGGCCGCGCGCGGCCGGCCTAGCCTCCAGCCAGCTAGCTAGCCAGCCAGCCAGCCAGCCAGTCAGCCCGTCCACCCCCTCCACTTGGGAGTAGCGAGAGAGCCCGGCGAATAAGGAGGAGATAGTGACGCGATTTAGGGCGGTCGTAGAGGTCTAAGGAACTGCACGGACGGGAGGCCGAGGTATGGGGATGCCGAGGTGCTTTCTGCAGATTAACTAGTTGCCATACATGGAGTAGCCGGCTAAGCCACGAACTGGAAGGTTTAGGTCATGATGCTTACTGCTGCTTGAGTAGTTGTCTCACTCTGGCTAGCCCGGCTCGGCTAGGGATTGCATATTTTGGCCATGCTGCTGGTGTAATTCTGCTTTACTTTCTCACTCAAGGGCAGTCGGAAATGAAAGAGAAGATTGAAATGGAACGAAGATGTTCGTACATGGCATTCTTCCCGGGCTGAGGAAGACAATAAGTACCTAGTTTTGGGGCCTAGCAGGGTGAAAGGTGTCGACAGACGGCGCTCTACCAGTGAGTTACTAAAAACATACATTCATTTCCCACTCATTTCCCAGCTACACAAGCAACATCATCACCACAACCACGAACATCTCAGCCATGGCCACCATCACCACCACCTCCTCCTCCCACTACTGCTTCCGCTACTGCACATCCGGTAACCGCACCGCGATATCGCCGCTCTGGGTAATATACCGCACCCACGGCAGCGACGGATATTGGAGCTACGAGCGCACGTCAAAAGTTAGCAGGGATTTTGTTTCTGCACATCTACACTAGGCTTGCTTGGAATCTGCGGGCACCCGTAGGGTCTGCGGCGCCAAGCCACGCCGGGCGGCATGGATGGGCGGGAAGGGCGGGAAGAGCGGGACGAAGCGCGGGAGACGAAGCGCGGGGAACGGGAAAAGGAGAAGACATGAGACGAGACGAGACGAGAGCTTAATCAGACGGACAGGAGACGGAAACTGTTCCGAAAGAATAAGAAAAAAAAAACCCTCCCGAAGAAACAACCAAACGAGAAATGCCATGCAAGCCGGGGAGAGCAAAGACAAGCCAAGAATAGGCAAGGAAAAAAAATAAAAAGAAAAAGAAAGAGAGAAAAGTTTCAGCATCCACAGAACCTCCGCGAAACCAGATTCTCGCCCTTCTCACACTCACCTTCGGCTCGATAATCTTCAAATACCGCACCTGGATCCCGCTTGTCGTAAAATACGGAATCTCAAACTTGACGCTGATGGGCCTCTTTCCGGACTTTGCGCCGACGACGCCGCCCATGCTGCCGCCGAAACCGCCCATCATGCCGCCGCCCTTCTCGTCGTCGCCGCGAACCGACGGCAGGCCCAGCTCCGCCCGCATCAGGAACTCCTTGCTGCCGCCGAACTGCTTGATCTTCCACACGATGGACGACGTCTCGGGCGCGTAGTGCACGGTGCCGATGTTGGTGCGGAAGCGGGGGGAGTCGGCGTCGTCGGGCACGGGGATCGAGATCTGGACGTTGTTGGCCGTCGATCGACGTTTGAACTGGGCCCTCGCCTGCGTTGGGGACGGTGGGAGTAGGTTAGCAGCAGTTCGAGAGTAGTGATGAAATCGAACGGGATGATTGTGAATTAAGTGATGTGGTGCAGTATAAGGTAAGTAGGGTAGGGTAGGGTAGTGTCGTGGGTGAGAGCGAAGGAAGTGTACCTTGAGCATGTACTCAATGCGGCTGCCCGAGTGGCTCTCGACGACGCACTCGACCCAGATGAGCGGCTTGACTTGGGTGTTGAGGCGGTAGCTCATGAGCTCGAACTCGCCGTCTGGCGGGATGAAGCTGATGGTGCGGTCGTTCTCGAAGCGCGACAGCCGGACGCACTGGTGGAACTTGACGTCCTCCATTTCGACGGCCTTGCCACGCGTCGCGCGCCCCGTCGTCTCGAACATGACCTTGTCGTTGAGGCCCAGCCGCAGCTCCGGCATCCCCGATAGGTAGCACTTCATCTTGATGGCGCCGAGGATCTCGGAGCGCAGTACGTTGCCGTTGGCACTGACAAGCAGGTTGAGCGACTCGATGACGTCGAGGAAGACCTCGTTCTTGCGGTAGCGGATACCCTCTGAGCGCCAGCTGACGGCGTTGGTCACGGCGATGGGCGGTCGCGCCTGCACCTCGAGCTTATGCGACTCCTGCGTGATGTACTCCTGGAGGATTTTGGACTCGGTCGTCTGCGGGTACCCGAAGTCCATCATCTCGTCTAGCAACTCGTAGATGATGACGAAATTGTCCCGGATCGACTCTTCCTCGAGCTCCTTGAAGTACTCGGTGAAGACCTCGACGATCTTGTGCAGGAAGAGGAGGATCTCGGCGGCGTTGGAGTTGCGCTTGGTCAGCGCGAGGAGGTAGAGGTTGTTGTGGCGTATGTAGAGGTACTATCGGGGATTGCGAAGACGTGGCCCGTCAGTCCGCAATACGCTCCATGTAATGAGCGCCACTCATGGCGGTGGCGACTCTCGTTTCTAGGCGGACTGAGACGAAAAGAAACTCACGTTGATGCCATTACTCGAGAAGCACGGCGGCACGGCAGAGCTCTCCTCTTCCGCCTCGCTCAAGAGTACGGGAAATTTCTCGACGGCCGACATGGGAATGTCCCCCCGGTAGTTGCGGGCGAGCAGGGTCTAGGGCCAGGTAGCCGCGCAAATGCGCCTGATGTGAGCCAAACCGCTATTCCCCACATGTTTCCACATTCGCGCGCGCGTCGCATAGGAGGCGATCCCCTGTGAGGTTCGGACAAGACGTACCTTGCCCTTGAGGTCGAGGAAGAAGATAGCCGACGCCATGGCGGGAAAGGTAGTGGGTGATATTGGCGAAGGGAGAAGGGCTGCGGCGTGCGGCAAGAAGGCGGCGGGGGGCGAGGAGCTTGCGGAAGCTTTGGTTTCAGGGGAGAACCGTTGTCGGGCGCGGACGGGGTGGCGGCTGGTCGTGGGACTCGGTGTTTGTGATTCAAGAATCTGGTACGAGAGCTATAACGGTGGCAGTCTACGAGAACATGGTGGTTTGGGCGAGGGCCGAGGCCTGGCACGGCGCTGGGTGGCGCACATCTCGGACGTCAGCAATGTCGCAGAGTACCAAACACGCGCAGGAAAATTGGGTACAATGGGGTAGGTGATGAACATGGGTTATACATACGTACCTTGGGCTGTACAAGAGACAGCGATAGGCGCGGCACCTATTGGAGGCGGTGGCTAAGGGACACAGCAAAATGGCGGCTGCGTCTTCTCGACCACGATACGGCAGACCGCCGCTACCGCGCTCGGCTGCCCCTCCCCCGACGCTAATCCCGATGCGGTCTAGCCGCGCCAAGCCCGCCTGCCCTCCCGCTCGCTCGCCGCAAACTTTCTCTCGCTCAACTTCCTCCTCTTCTTCATCACCCGCACCCTTCAGACAGTTCTGTCAGCACTTTTTTGCTCCATTGTTGGCTAGCGATATCGCGGTGCGCAGAGGGAAAAACCATTGGCGTCTCATAAGAGCTGGCCGCGTGAAATTCGGGCTCCCGTTCTGGGGGCTTTTCGCCTTGGCGTGGCCGGCGTCAGAGGGACGCTACATTTAGTCGACATTGATTGCGAATATCTGCATGTACATGGTGTTGTGATGCCCGGACCGGATGTAGGAACTACTATATACGCTTGGGGTGTGACTGTCTATGGTCAGGGTATTTGGACAAAAGCATGTGACGGGTTACCGCAAACGGGCCTGAGAGCTAGGAAGCTAGCGTTAATACACGACGACTGTATATCTAATGAGGCCAAGCACTCGCCATGATGCCAAGCTTCATCTTACATCTCCTAGCCTAGCCTAGAAGGCATGTTGGCAAAAGTCACATCATGGCTTGCATTGTCGGTGAATTCTAACCCAACTCTCCACTGTTCAGGTTTGGATATTCAGGTACGTATCATATTCCAGCTCAATAACCTAAGGGCCTCGATGTATCCAGACCAACGCCAACGCCAAAACAGAACCAAAAAGGAAAACTATACCATGGAAGGCCGCCCCTTCCTTCACCTCCTAAACCTCCACCTCTCCAGAATCACCTCCAACTCCCCCTCCCACCTCCCCTGCCCACCCTCCCACTCCGCTACCTCCTCCAAACACCTCCAATCCCACACCTCCACGCCCCCCTCGTCCCCGTTCCCAACCCACTTCCTCCCATCCCTCACCGTCTGCCTCGCCTGCTTCCGCCTCCGCCCCTCCACCAGCACAATTCTTCTCCTCCTCACGGCCTCCCCGTCCTCCCAGCCGTCCGCCCGACTCCCCTTCTCTACGGCGCCCAGCGGCCCCGCGTCTGGCCGCGTCTCGCGCGGCGCCCAGTGCGCCAGCGAAGCTACCCGCTCCGCGCCGTGCAGCGGCAGCAAGTCGTGCGCGACGTACGGCGTGTGCGCGACGCAGGGGGCGAGGTAGACGAGGGCGTTCGCGAAGGGGCAGGGCGGGCGGGCGTCAGCGCAGCCGGGGGCGTGGGAGCGGGCACGCTGCGCCGTGGAAGCAGAGGCGCACACGTGACCCGCGCGGTAGGAACAGAGCCCTATCCGCGGCGCGGGCGGCAACTCGGTATCCTCCGACACCTGCGTCGAGATCGCGTCCTGGCTCTGTTCTCCTCCCTCGTCCGTCCCTTCCGCCTCGTGCGCCGCGGCCCGCGCGCCCGCCGACCGCGTCGTCGTCTCCGTGTCCCGACCCCTCTCCTTCGCCCCATAACCTGCTTTCCGCCATGCCCCCCCGGGCCCGTCCTCGTCCTCTCCGTCCCCGCTCTGCCCCGCCGCCATCGCGCCTACAGTTCCCCGCCGCTGCACTGGCTCATGCGTCATATCCGCCAGCGGGCGCTGCTCCTTGCCGGCCCGACGTCAGCACGGCGGCGGCGACGCCCGCGCAGCGTGGGTGCGGATGCGCGGGTGCGGCGCGGAGGGGTCGGAGGGGTCTGAGCCGCCCGCGTCTGGATCGGGAGCGGGCTCGGAAGACCCGTTCCCCTCGTGGCAGTTGTTGTGCTTGTGGACTTTGCGCTTTTTGGCCACGGGTGGTGGTAGTGGTGGGGCGGCGGCCATGGAGCGGGATTTTGTAGGGCTTAGGGACTGCTTTAGCGAGCGCTTGCGGCCTGTGTTTGTGGCGTTGTCGGGAGTTTGTTACTTGGTGGTGTTTGTGGAATGGCGGGAAGGGCGGTCTGTCAGCAGCCGCAAGGCAGATGTTTGCATTAGGGTGGTAGCGGCGCTTGGGTCGGGGGGGTTTCCGTCGGCCTGATCTGGTGTCTTCTCGCAAGTGTCCTTTCGGATAATGGTTGTCCTGCGAGTCCTCGGTTTGTGGCTAGCGGTCGAATTCTGTTTGTCGCGAGTATGGCTAGCTCGACTAGGCGTGATAGTGACGGATGTGTTCTCAGAAATCTTCGTAGGCGTTTCCGCAGATTTGCGTTTGGCAGAGGGCGATGGAACCCTTTTTAGTTGACTCGGTGAGCACCCAGTTCGTCTGGACTCTTTTCGAATTTGGCGGACGAGCCTATCGACGATCTCTTTAGTCTGCTGGGATAGGTCTTCATCCGGGGGTGCATTCCTGGCTTTGTCAGCTAGGTCTTGCAGCTCATCCATGTCGACCGTGTCCCGCTAGCAACGGTCCCAATGTAGCTTTAGGATGCGCGGGTGGCGGAGGTGGAAGAAGCTCTGATTGGGTGCCTTTTCGAACCCGCTACCGAGCACCTCCGCAACGGACGGCTCCTTGAATGCTGTAGTCATGTTCTTTGCCAACGTCTGATCCAATTCAATTTCAAAGCTTTCTTGGTATCCATCTTCGTCCAACGGTTCCTCGCGGAATTGGCCGTGCTCATTTAGTGTCTTGAGATCTGTCGGTTTGATGCAATCATCGAGTGAGATTTCATGGGTGATACGAAACCGTGGCCGGGAATCAAACCGCATATCATCTTTGTTGGTCAGGCACGCAGCGTAGAACGTCGTCCATTTGAGGAACCGCATGTCGGTCTTGTGTGCCTCAGCAGCCTTGTAGCTCGCTCCTATTATAGCGAGATCTACCACATCCCGACTCGAACCCATATCCGTCATATAATCCTTCTTCAACTTTATGAAGTCCCAGCGCCAATTGTCCGGATCTGAAATTAGCGAGAAATACGGTGCGTTGAGCGGCTTCAGGACTAAACCCTCATATCGACATGCAAGAGCTCGCGAGAACTGCACCGTTAGGCGGCTCTGTGCATTTTCTTCCGAGAAGTCAATCACTGCCCTCATTGAAGTCATCGATCGACCGTGTAGCTTTTTCACCAACTGGCGGAGACGGTCTCTTCGTCGGGCATATGGTTGAGTCATTACGGATTCGTCGTCAATCATGAGGACGTCGTAATATATCATCATGAGGTGCTCCGACTTATCAGGTCTGGAATTGATCTCATCTTTTGTTAATTTGGGATACAAAACTGTAAGTAGCTTAACGTGGTCCACCCCCTGGCTGCGTTGACCCCCTGGCTGCGTTGACCTCCTGGCTGCGTTGGTTTCGCCACTACCTCAACCCAATCCACCATATCTCTGCCAATTCTTAAT
>MU001686.1:744114-820645 GCA_010093515.1 Lineolata rhizophorae
GACTCGGTGGGGTGAGCGACTCGGTGGTGGAATACGTTAGCGGATAGTTAAAGTACGGAAATCACAGCAAGCGAACTTAAGAATTGAAAAGTTGGATTAATATAGTATCCTTGAGCAGAAATCTGTCCATGCACCCCACGAAACAATCAAGAACCCCCCTTCAGAGCCTTGATAACCTCCTTCCCCTCGTCCATATCCGAATACATGCCCACCACCTCCAGCAGTCTCGACTGTCCTTTCCCAGGCGTCGCCGCCGCTCTCGCCTTGGCCTGCCTCAGCGCCGCCCCCATGTCTAGCAGCAGCGTGTTGCGTACGCGCTGGAGTCGCGGTTCTAGGCTTAGTAGAAACGGATGGTCGGCGCCCGCGCGCTCCATCAGCTGGCGGATTGCTAGATACTGAGCGACGTGGCGGCGCAGCTTGGGCGTGGAGATGGCAGCGCCTTGGTTCGTCTCGTCGCCGGCACCGTCCGAATCAGAGTCAGACTCGTCTTCGTCATCATCCTCGTCCTCATCGTCATCGTCGACATAGCCAGCCCCGGCGCCAACCTTGGCCCGCCCACCCATCTGGCCCATCATCAACCCTTCCTCCAGCTCGCCGACCCGTCTCTCCACCTCGACCAACGTACTCCCCACCACCCTCGCCCTCATAACCCTCTCCCTTTCCCCCACTAATGCCTCCACCTCCCCCCTCGTCCTCGCGACCCCCTCCCTCACGCCTCCAACCCCGCCCCTCAACCCCAACAACCCGACCCTCACGCCCTCGACCTTCTCCTCCCCGCCGCGCACCCGCTCGCCCAGCCCCACCAGCTCCCCCTGCTGCGCGTGCACCAGCCCAACCAGCTCGCGGCCTAGCGCGGCCGCGCGCTCGCGCAGGTCCGCCCGCAGGTCCGCCAGCGCCTGGTGGCGGTTGCGCAGCGAGGGCAGGTAGCTCGCGGGCGTGAAGGCTGGGTCGAGGAAGGGCTCGCGGGAGAGCGGCTTCGGGTAGGGTAGCGAGGCTAGGTCTGAGTCCGAGGAGTAGTGGTCGTCGTCATCGTCGTCATAGGCAGCGCCGCTCGTGGTGTTGTGGTAGGTTGCGGCCGTGGGCGTGCGCGCCGAGGACGTGGCGAAGGATGTGTCAAGTGGGGGCGGAGGGGACGGGCTGCGCCGGTTGGTAGAGCGGTCGGGGGACATGGAGGAAGGTGTCGAAGTCGGGAGCTACAAGGGCGTGGGGGTTAGTTGCACGTGAAGATTATCAGACTCTGTGGTGAGACGCACATAGAAGCCGCTCATTTTGGAGCGCTTTTGAGAGGGTCGCGAGGCGCACAATTGGATAATTGGCTACGCCTTGTTCTGTAGAACAATAATTGTATAGGGCTATCGAAGTTCCTTGAGCGCGTTCTCGCGGACATGAACATCTGTGGTGGTGAAGGTGGGTCAAGGACGCAAACAGCACAAACAGCTGTGGGTTGCCCCACACATTGGTTAAACAACCAATCGGATCAATGCATAATATAGTCAGCTCTAGCCAATGAAATTCCTGAAAACAATTACTTTCTTGAGCGTCAGCCATAACTTCGGAAACCGCACCTTTTCAGTAACTTAGCCCCGAATAAACGGTTCTATGTACTACTACAGTGCTATTAATTAACTGTGAATCGTTCATGCTTGTCGTATCTCATCTTCTCGCTATCGATACGATGCACCCGTCTGCTTGGTACAGGTCAATGCGAGCATGACTGCTCGCATGGGTGTCAAGGACTTGAGAAAGTCACAAGGTGGAAGTAGTATCCGAAGTCCATCTCTAATTCCTGGTTATTAGGGCCGGGTAAAGTCTGTTCTTCGCTTAGCCAAGCAGCGTGCCTAGCCCAAAGGCAAAGACCCCCTTGAAATGCCGAGTTATGATGGGATACTCCTGATCCTCATTGTCCACCGGCCGGACTGACCGAGGACTCAACAAACGAAGGTCAAATGACTAGCCGACTGGCAGGGCCCGCAATGAGTCCACGTCGTGACCCACGGCTGCGCAACCGAGGCTATACCTAGAGTCCTAATATTACCCTCTGTTCGTCGCACCGAGACTCGCCGCGGAAATAGCCGAACAAAGTCGTGCACCCCTGTACTAAGCCCGTTTGAGTAGTTGACGATGGAATTGCAGTGGAGGTCACTCGTCGACCGCCCCTGCTTCTCGGCGTGTCCGTTGGCTCTCAGCCTCAGCCAGCCGCGCCAGCCCTACCCCACTGCCGTGGCCCACTGACTAGTGACCCACCGCCCCGAATACCACTTTTTGGCCTGTTTGGATCCCGTTTTATGGAATTTCAAGCGCAAATGGTACGATGGGAAAGTTGTTTTACCTACGCCATTCTCTTTTCCAATGGCGCGACGCGCACCCCCTTGGCGGAGCAAACCGGCCCAATCCGTCCGGCCCCCTGCGCAACGTGCATTCACGTCGAAAGCGCATTTTACGTTAAATCACGCCTGCGGCAAACTCTAACTTCTCGCCAAAGTTAAAGGAGTCAATGCAAGCGTGGCGCGCGGCAATTGACTATTAGGACGGGGCGGTGACGCGGCGTCAGAAACTTCTGCCTCACCAAGGTACTGTTTATGATGCAGGTACCCGCGCCGCTGTGTCACCCACGAACAGGCACTGGTTGGGTTGCACAACCATAGAAATTGTCGTCACAAACCCCACCCATGAGGGTAGCTAAACAGGTTGTCAACGACTATCGCAGGATATATTTAGGAAAAGCGAACAAGCCTGTTTATGGGTTTGACGCCCCGCGTAACCCCATACCTGAGAGAGCAACACAGAACCTACCAGCGCACGGCTCAGCCGCAACGACAACCGCCGCCCCGTACGTCAACTCTTGGCCTCTCTGCTCTCGTTGTCCCAGCGCGCTTGGCCGACGAGTCCCAAGCCCAGACCTCCGCTCGCTCGGACCCCTCCCCCATCACAGATCCCCCACCCCCCCTTCGATCTACGCTAGGGGTCCGCACGCTCGCCGCGCACGCGCCGCCGGCCAAGCTTTCCGCGGATCCGCCCGCTGCGCCCCGAGTTCCAGGGTGCCGGGCTCGCGCACCCCCCGGCTGGCGCGCTCCCTATTGGTTGCCAGGCCCGCCTTTCAGGGGTACGCGTGCTGATGGTGGCTGGCTGAGCCCGTGGGGCGTCGAGGGGGCGCCCCCCGGGTTCTGGGCACGAAATGCAGGACCAAGTCAGAGGGGATTGAAAAACAAAAATGGAAAAAAAGAAAAAAGGGTGCAGTCTGCTGTGATGTGACTCGATGAAGTTGTTTTAGCGCTGCGGCTGCCGTGCAACGCCGTTCCGAGGGGCAGAGAGCAAAATTTTCAACAGGCTCGGCGATACGGTGCCGTTTGGTCTAGTTTGCACCGCTGCCGTGACCGGTCTGGGCCAAGCAATAGGGCAGCCGCTAGGTCGCTACAGAGTACTATACTACTGGCCTTGCATTCGGGGCCATTGTATTTTTTTCATTCCACTGCGTATTTTATTGCTGCGCCTCCATCGAGAAGCTGGCGAGGCGACTGCCCCCCGATTGGGCGGTGCATCGAGTCTCGGCCTGCTCGATCAGGTCTGGATGCCACGCGGGCCCAAAAGCTGGTTACTACGTAGACGCAGGTACCGCGCCCTTTGGATCCAGCCGAGCTGAGCCTGGATGTATGTAGGCCTTGGGAAGCTAGATCGACGGGATCTGCATGGAGGAAGTGCATCGAGTAAAGATTTTCTGCCTCGTCGTCACTCTTGCTTGACGTGGTAGATCTCTCTTCAATTTCAAGTCTTTCTTCCAGTCACTGTTTATTCTTTTTTTTCCGGCTAGTACCTAGTGTGGCATTCGGCGTAATGACGCACTCCCTTTTTCTATGCGCTGTTTGGTTCACTGCAGTCGCCTTGGGGGCCGACAGCACAAACGACTGCACTCTATTCTCCATCAACGGCTCCACCATCGGCAACTTCACCCACTACCGCTTCTACGACTTCCGCGATGTCTATGCTGACGATGCGGCCGCGGACTCATCCTCAGACGACGCCATCCCGCAGAGCCGGACCATTCGCGACAACACTTGGATGGACCAATGGTCGCGCCGCGACCAGCTCAAGGAGGCCTGGAACGACAACATCATCGACATGGAGTACAACGCCCGCAACATCTACATCGAAAACAGCACCGAGGACAGCGGGGACTACTCCACCTTCCTCACGCTGTACACGACGCGCCTGGCCGACGGCTCGCAGCAGGCCGGCGAGTTCGACTACGTCGAGGCCAACGTGACGTACCTGTCGCTGCGGCTGCTGGCGCGCGTGAGCGGCTCCTCAGGCGCCGTCGCCGGCTTCTTCACCTACCACAACGACACGTCCGAGACGGACATCGAGGTGCTGACGCGCGACCCGACCTCGGCCGTGCACTACAGCAACCAGCCGACGGCCGACGACGAGGACAACATCATCGCCGGGGCCACGTTCAACAACTCGATGCCGCCCGGTCAGCCCTGGGACGACTGGCAGGTGCACCGGCTCGACTGGCTGCCGGGCCAGAGCGTCTGGTACGTCAACGGCGTCCAGACGGGCGCGACCAGGATCAACGTGCCCGACGTGGCGCAGATGGTGATCCTGAACATGTGGAGCAACGGCGGCTCGTTTGCGGGGCGCATGGAGGTCGGCGGCGAGGCCTACCTCAACGTCCAGTGGTTGGAGATGGTGTACAATACGACGGATGTGGAGACGCCGGGTTCGGATGGGGATCCGACGGTGTGCTTCATCGAAGAGGTGGAGAACAGGAATATTCGGGCCTCATTGGCTATCCGGTCAGCTGGAGTCATTACATGGAGTTGGGTTTTGGCGTTTGGGATCTTGGTTTGGGTCATAGGCATGTAAGGATGTTTTAGGGCGTTCACGAGCTGATTTTTCATGTATTTAATCACTCTAGATATTCGAGCTTGTTTCTTGGATTGAATCCATATAATTTTCTTTGACCAATCAGTATTCTACGTGAGATGCAACTATTTATTTGTCGGGTTTTTCTTACGCCGCCTGATCTGATCCCTCGTCTGAAGGAATTATTAAAAAAAAAAAGCTAAGGGAGAAACGACGGCGAAATTGAATGAACTCTCCTTAGCTTAGAAGAAGTTGCAATTTTTAGTTCAGGGGAAGCGCTAGCTTTGGAAAGCCTCGCCGTTTTCAGCTCCTAATCTACTGTAGCGATTGCCCCATCACATCACAGACATGCGACGACACCTCATTTGAGTTTTAGTGAACAGAAATGTTATTGACTCTTACTCCCGTGCAGGCTAAGTGAACAGAAATAGTTGCTTGAGCTATGTCGTCTACCAATGCAGCCCCGAAATACCTAGCTGAAGCTTCTTCACTAGAAAGAAATCGAAATGCCCGAGATTCTCCTTTTGCCTCCCATAGAAAGTTACGAATTAGGAATTAGATAGGAAGTATTCTTTGCCGCAGCCAGCAATGCATTTGTCTAATGACGCCAGAGAAACGCAACAACAGAGGAAGAATGAAAACAAAATAGCCAAACAAAGTGAACGCGATTGAATTTTAGAGGGCAATAGTATCGCTATCTAGTTTGATGTCGAGGAAGCGGCAGATGTCCTCGCAGCACTCGTACAGCGACTTCTCCGTCTTCCAGTTGAGCTGGGTCGCGGCCCTGGACGGCTCGGCGATGCACATGGCGACGTCACCGTCCCGGCGGCCAACGTGCCGAGTCTCGATGGCGCGCCCGGACACGCGTTCCATGGTCTCGACCACCTCCCGGACGGAATGCCCCGTGCCAGAGCCGAGGTTGAAGACGCGGAAGCCGTGGTCGGCGGCGGCGCAGTCGGCGGCGGCCGATAGCGCCGCCAGATGGCCCCGGGCGAGGTCACTCACGTGGATGAAGTCGCGGATGGCGGTCCCATCCGCCGTGTCCCAGTCGGAGCCGAAGACGCTGAGTGCCGCCATCTCGCGCGTCATGACCTTGACGACCATGGGCATAAGGTTGTTAGGCGCGGCGCGAGGGTCCTCGCCCAGGACGCCGGAGCTGTCGCACCCGATGGGGTTGAAGTAGCGCAGCGCGACGATCTTCCAGCTCGGGTCCGACGCCGCCAGGTCGGCGAGGATAGCCTCGCACATCCACTTGGTGCGGCCGTACGGGTTGGTCAGCCCCGTGCAGCCAGCCAGAGTCACCTGCGGTTGGCCGGCCCCGTCGACCCAGGACGTCGTCGCGTGCGTGCAATACTCCTCGGGCAGCCGCCCGCCCTTGTTGGCCAGCTCGCCGTAGACGGTCGCCGACGACGAGAAGACGAACGTTTTGATACCGAACTCGCCCAGCAGAGAGCAGAAGTCGATCATGCCGCCCACGTTGTTGGCGTAGTACTTGAGAGGTTGCTGGATGCTCTCGGCGACAGCCTTGTAAGCGGCGAAATGGATGACGCCCTTGATGCTAGAGAGGCTGATAGTAGTGCAATCCCCGTCGTGTCTGGGATCGCTGGCCGATAGGAATGCGTCTGGTTTCCGAGCATACTTATTAAGAATGGCCCTAACGGTACGTTGATCGCGGTAGTCGGCCTCGTGGAACTTGATCGACGGCCTTCGATTTGAGAACTTGAAGTGTTCGTCCGTCAGTCGCTGGAGACGGTCGAGAACATCGCGAAAGGCATTGCTAAGGTTGTCGATGATGATGACATTGTGACCCTCTTTCAAGAGCTCCCAAGTGGTATGGCTTCCGATATAGCCCAGCCCACCGACGATCAGGATGTGCTGATCACTTTCGAGCTCCCCGAGGTTCAGATCACCAGGTTCTGGGAAGAGGATTGACTTTTCAGTCAGAGGGGTGCTGATCCCAGAAGAGACAGTGGAAGAAGACTGAGCCGGACTGAACGCCATTGTGATGTGAATACGTGAATCAAGTAACGAGAGTTGGACGCAACAACAAAAGAAAATATTCAATATGTATCCGAAATGACTGTGGAGGATTGCCCTTGATTGATTTTGCTCCAGGGAAGCAATGGAGTCTTTATATGACGGTTATTCGAAGGGAGCTGGACTCCCTACTTTGGGCTACAACATCCCGAAAAGTCAACTCCTAGGTGCTCATGGTCTGAGTTTGCCCAAGGTGGCGCCCCGTTTGGCCGAAAGTTGAATGTCTGGAACAGACAGGATCTCTGGCAGGGCTACCTCGGGACCTCCTCCACGGCTAGCAACTTCTCGGTGGGGTTGAGTCCATTTGCGACCTACGCGTCTTAGGGCGTCGGCTAGGCGCATCTCTATGAAGCCGCGCACAGAGCCGACATGGAATATGGGCGTTTGGGATACCGATAGTTCAACCGAGAGACATCGGGCCAGGTCCACGACGACAGCAACCGCCCGGGTAGCAAATTGACTGAAGCCATCATTCCGAAAATTTTCTTTACCGGTCGGCTAAAATTGGTGCGGCTAGGGAGGGTCTGCGTAGTAAGGGTCAGGAGCCGCCCTCTACCGATCCTAGATTTGGATTTCGTGGCCAGGAGAATGCCTGCAGTCCCAGGGAATTGAGCATTACTAATGGCGCGAGCTATATCGATCCGGAGCGGGCCGCAAGAGACTGCTGAAGGCTGGAGGTGGGCTTTAGGTAATGGAAACAGTACTTGGCGAGATGATTTGCCGGGTCCGGCACCGTGCGGTCGCTAAGCTTTGACGTCGCGGCACGTCGTCCGAGTCCGTTCTACGTGCTTTCGTTCAAAAGCCTATCCAGAGAAGGCGGGCTGTCACTGCCGCAGCGACCGGACGAGCTTGTTTTGACGCCGGCCGTGGGACGGCGGGGTTGGGCGGCCGGGAAGGGAAATGAGGCGTCAGGGCCCGAGCCTAGCGGATTGGTTGCGTCGCTTGCGCTGCTCGCTCACACACGTGGCACGCTAGTCCGTGCGCGGGATCTCAATTGCCTTGCCAGGGGTAACTTTACCAAAGATTCGCCCGTCCTAAGTCGGGTTACCCTAGTGCCAATGGGGGCGTCCTTTTTCATCGCGCGCCGTTCATCTGGACGCGCCCGCTGCGTCTCCGAAACATCGTATGGGAAGTTTAAATTTAGGACAGACATCGGAACCGCTGGTCAATGGCCGTTAAGCATAACTGCAAGCACGCAGGTACCCGGTTCCTTCGAAGTGTTGACCACCAATGGCCTGGCCGGAGGTCTTGACATCAGAGATTGACACGCGATTGACCCCGGGATTCGGACGGAACGGACGTAGATTTTAGCGGTGCACGCTCGATGAGATTGAACGCCGCCCTGAATGCGGCTTAAGCGTGAATTTGGCCGCCCCGGGTTGACGTCTAGGCGGGTCTGTTCCCTGCGTTCCGCAAGCTAGAGCACTTCGCCCATCCTCCGCGCCGTCCATCGCTATAGGGGCAGGGGTCGTACCGGCGTCAACGTGGGTTTGCTAGTTGGCCGCCCATGCAGGCCTATACCCATTCAAGCCACCGGTTTCACTGCTCGGCGACTGCTCGAATCGCGAACTAGGACTAGCCGATCACCCGCTTCTCTTTCTGGCATTGTGGCGCGGGCTGAAAGGTCCCTTCCTCTTCGGGCCATGGTCTGATGCTATGCAGTGCCGGGGGATAGCGATCAAGAAGCTGGCCAGTACCAAAAATGCTAACAACAGGCTGGCTGAAGCATACTCAAGCTGAAATTTACGGAGTCGTGGGCGCCATAGCCAGGGCGGAGATGCCGTGCAGCTCGGTCCTTTACGGTGAGGGGCCACGTGCGGACTCTATTCTGGACCGTTCTTCTACCTGCAGATCTCCTCTCTTCTATTCCCTTTCTTCTTCAGTGTCTAGATTCTCTTCGATCTCTCGACATTCGCCACGCTCGTTTAGCCGTCTCTCGTTTCTCCCAATCGTCACTGACTTGTTCGTTGTGTTCTTCTCATATATCTTCTGTTTAGTTATGCAGTGACATTCTGCTTTCAGTTCCCAACACCACACCGACACTCGTTTTGTCGTGGCTTCCACGCTTGTTTTGCGACCTTCGTTTCGCGGCATTGCATATTCAGTCGTTATTGTATCCAGCGTTTGTCTATTAAAGTGACTACCAACCAAGAACCGTGGCAAGGGTGAGTTCGACAACAACGATTGATTCCATATGAGACGGCCTATTAAACACATTTCTAGCATTCACAATGCCGCCGTCTCGCCGACCTCCTCCTTCTCCTCTGAACCCTTTCCTTTCACCCGAGGAGGATATCATAGCTTCATATGCTGCCCCATTAGCACCAAGGCAGCCACCTCCAGTACATTCGCCAACCTACCGAACTCAGTTCCATCATCACCCCAATCCTTCATATAGTTCGGAACAATGGGCAACGTCAAGTAGCCCGACACTCCACCCCAACCACTCGGGCTACTTCAGTTCGCGCCCGTCATCTAGTCAGGATGATAGAATCGAGCCTCTCGGGAGTCCTGGACTCCCGCCCCCTCTTCGGAGTCCTGGTGTTCACTCCCCGCTGATGACGCCCAGCCGCACGTCCTTGGCCACCGAGGATGGCTGGACAAAGAAGTATGCTCCGATGGGGGGCCATGCCGCCATGGCCAAGTCGCAAGACTCACTTCCGGGTCCCTACACTGGTGAAAGCACCGATGAACTTCCCCTCACGAATAAGGAGCCTCGTCGGAAGAGCTTCTTCAGCCGCACCAAGGCATCCATCTGCCGAAATGTTCACCCTAAGGTCGTCTGGGAGATGTTCTTCGATATCCGCGAATATTTTTGGCCTCTCACTCCGCGGAAGGCTGCGATGCTCCTTTTTGTCGCCGCCGCCGTTGCCGGCATTGTCGTTTCCAACTACTATTTTGGCTGGATATATACGGCTATGGACCTCACTCGATCGTGGATGCTTCCAGTTATGATTCTCGTCGTCGGCCTCGAGCCTACCTTCATTACCGTCGTTCTCCTGGTCGCCCGTGTTCCCGACAAAGAGCCCGAGACTAATACGACGTTGGACGAGAAGAACTTCGGCGATCTGGAGAAGTCCATTGGCTATGGCGCAAAGGCTGGCGGAGACCACCGGACTGCGCTTGTCATTCCCTGCCACGACAGCGATGAGGATGCCATGAAGAAAGTGCTCGAGTCTGCATACCCGCACTTCAGGCCTCAAGACATCTTCATTATCGACAACGGCCGTAGCAAGTACCCGAAGTCTGACCGTTTCCGCAAGTTCATCTACAGCCAACACAAAGACATCAACTACATCTGGTCACCCATCGGCAGCAAGAATGCAGCGCAGCTAGTTGGTGCGCTTGCGGCCAAGGACCATGAGTTTATTATGACCGTCGACGATGACGTATGCATCCCGCCTAACTATCACTCGCCTATCGAGAAGATCAATGAGAAGACAAAGGCCGTAGCGTTCCCCATCAGCGCGGTCGATGCCGAGGGGAACGTGTCGCTGTTTCTCGTCGCTTGGCAGGACTGCGAGTATCGCATGGCAGGCGTGACAAAGATCTTCGAAGACAAGATGTGCGGCGTCATCTTCCCTCACGGAGCGGGCTGGTTCGTGGAGCGTGAGACGTTGATTGAGCTCATCAGCAAGCACCACTCGCTCGACTTCATCGCCGAAGACGGCAAGAGCGGCATGGCCATGCAGAAGATGAAGAAGCTGATCGCCTTCGAACCAAACATCATCCTCGAGACCGAAGTGCCCTCGTCGCTGCTCGGCCAGGGCCTCTGTTGGTGGAAGCAGCGCTACAAATCGTGGGAGATGGGCCGCCACTCGTGCCTGCTGCTCTACACCCAACGCCTCCTTTTCTCGCTCAACGGCCAGACCACAATCAAGGGGATCCTAACCCAGAAGTTCATGTACATGTACAACATCGCCTGCATGGCCGTCGACTGGGTTCGCGTCCCCTGCCTCGTCGCCCTCGGCCAAAACGCCGTCTATTGGTACACGGGAGGAATGCTCATCTTCGTGTCCATCCTACCCCTCCTGTACTACAAGTACGTGACGTGCCGTCGCCGGCCGGACCTACAGCCGCGCCTGGTGGCGGTCCTTACCATCTGGGTCTACAAGCAGCTCTACGCTCTCGTCTCCATCTTTGGCATGATCCGTTGCGTCTGTTTTTATGTCGGCGGTCACCGCCGCCCCGAATCCGTCCGCGAGATGATGGACAAGAGCGACGACCGCATCTTCTGGGAAGACCCCCGCTTTAAAGAGAACCCGGCCTTCCTGGCAGACGAGGGCGAGGCCATGCGCAAGGCCCAGAACATGCAGGAGGTGTCGGCCAAGTCGAGCGCGCACACCAGCATGACGGCTACGGATACGCGCCCGCCGACCATGTATGGCGCCACGGCGGCCGAGCCGAGGAGTGTCGTTGGTGCGTGATTAAGAGATGCATTCACATTGGAGTTGACGGGCATTTTCTGTTTAAAGCCAATAAAACCCCGTAAGGACGTCTTTGGGGAGGTCAATTCTTAACGTAGACTCACTTATAGCATTTCATCGTTTTATATCATTTCATAGCGCGAGCGCAGTCGGCTCTGGAGTTGTAAATAATGTATATTGGACGACGTGCAGAGAGCAAGTGTACCATTGTAGACGAAATATACCCCACCGTGACGGCACCCTCAGGCGTAGGACCGAGTAGCGTGACGTGAGATCGAGACTTCCAATACCAACTAAGTCTATCTTTTGAAGTAGAGGTGACGAACCGTGTCGCCGAAGACACGATCTGTTCGTAAACTTGTGTTCTTTACGCAATTTATACTTACAAGTTATATGTTGGGTCGGTCATTCAGTCCACCTTCCTAAATCTTGCTACTCATATGCTTTCTTTGTATATCTACTTATGTTTCCATAATGCATCCAATGTCGTTTCCAAGTAGAAGACATGAAATGCGCCGGCCAGAGAGATAATCCCCCGACTCGACGAAGTATTGCTAGACTAATCTATCATAATAAGTAGCGAACGTTAAATACCGTAACGCACTTAGCACGTACCTCTATGTCAAAGTTGCCATTCCTTCCGCTCCCGTCGTCCCACGAATGCAAACCTATACCTTGGGAACGCCGCCGCCAACAAACCCTCTCTCCACCACCGCTAACATCAACTGATGCGCAATCGCCGTCCGGGGCGGCACCCTCAACCCACCCTTATAGTCCTTACCCGGCTCCTCGCCCAACCCCGCCGACCCTACGTTCAACGCCTCCCTCACCTCTTCAGCCGCCCACCACTTCGCATCCTCCAGCTCCGCGTCGTGGCCCATGTCGATCTTCTCGCCGTCCTCTCCCGGTACCGCCTGCGCCACGCACCCGATCATCAGGCTCGCCGGGTACGGCCACGGCTGCGTACTGTGCACCACGACGCGGCCAAGGTGAATCCCGCTCTCCTCCCACACCTCGCGCCGCACCGCCTCCTCGACGCTCTCACCCGGCTCGATAAAGCCCGCCAGCGTGCTGTACCACCGGGGCGGCCAGCGAGCCTGACGGCCTAGCAGCAGACGCCGGCCGTCGGCCGAGACCACTGCTACGATGATGGTCGGGTCGGTCCGCGGGAAGGACACGTTGGAGATGGCGTTGCGAGTCGGGCAGGGCGGACGGTTTGTCGGCGGCTCTATCGTCGACGTCGTCAGCGTGCCGCCGGGTGGGAGCGGCTTCGCGGCTGGATTCTGGTCCGCGGGCGGACACGTCCGCTTGAAACCGCCGTTCGTGGAGAGCGTCGGGTAGCCGCAGGCGGCGCAGAAGGGGTTGCGCTTGTTCCAGTCCATGGTGTGGCGTGCAGCGGCGTATATCGCGGCTGCGCCAGTCGGTCAGTCGATTGAGAATTAACGCTGATATAGTGCTGTTCCGAACATCTTTATGCTCAGAACCGAGTCATTCCAACACTGGCCGTCGGCTCCCTGACTCCATGGATCTGGGCGCGCGGGTTAAAACCGAATCGTTGAACTTACCATCTAGTGCCGGGAATGACAATATATGTCTGCCCCCTTCGAAGCGCAGGTCTTCTCCCTCAAATTTCTTAATCAGGTCTTCTGCCTTGCTTCTAAGCGCCACAACTGATTCCCCGCCTCCCTCCGCCGGTGTGACATCGAGCGCGAAGAACGGCGCCCCCTTGTACACATCCTTATAGACAAACCCGCTCTTATCTTCACCCTCTTTCCTCCACCGCCCGTCCAGGCCGAGGAATATCAGCTGCGGTGTTGGCGCTGCCGAGTTGTAGTCGCGAATAAGCTCAGCCTCGGGTTTAGAGTACGGATCAGGCCCCACAAGCGGCTGGATGTCGGCTAGACGCACGAAGGCGAGCTCGGCCGACGAGCGCACTAGGGGGCTGAGCTCGTTGAAGAGCAAGAACGAGGCACTCGGGTGCTTGAAGGCTTGCGAAAGGAAGACATGGTCGGTGCGGAGGAATGAGACGCGGTTGAGCGGGGATCCTGTGGGAGTGCACTAATGAGCTGCTGCAAGGGTTTGTGTTTGTTGGTAAAAGAGGATTCTAGCAAGGAGGGCCAACGTACCCGAGAAGTAGTTGGCAACCTCCTTGCCAAACTTGCGCGACAGCATTGACTCCAGATCTGCGTGGTGGGCCTCCGGAAGCTCTGGTTGAGAATCCGCCATAGCGGCCAAGCCTGGTGCTACTGAAGTCTGACTAGAAGAATAGCCTAGAGATCTCTCGTTGACTAGAAAAAGAGCTCGGGTACTAAATTGCTAGAAAGAGGTGGGAATGAGCAGAGTGATTTTGCTGAGTGGAACAATTCGATTTGAAAGCGGAGGAGCCGGCAGCGGAGGGAGTGCAAAGTGCGGCCTTCGGATATGTCAACGATTGGATATGTCATCGGGCCCTTGGGCAATTGCCGAAACCGCCGTGTGGGTACGGGGTTTGCGTGCGATCAGATAAGCCCGATCCGTCCAATCGATAAGCACTGTTATCGATAGAGGACTATACCAGGTCAGATGCGGCAAAGTGACTTTTTGAGTCAACGGATAGTGAGAGCACTGCGCTTTCACTCGTATCATCATCGTCAGACTTTTAAAGAGTTAAAAGTGCCGCCATGATGGATATGAAAACTATGCTCGTGGAATAGAAAGGCCTGAACAGAGTAGAGTTGGTCATGCTGTAATAGCAGACCAAAGTGGATACACCTGTGGATATCCATTGGATATTCAGTAGCTTCATTGAAATCTCGAACCCTTACACCGCCACAACAGGGGGCTTGGCCGCCCGGAATCACCATGGGCGGTAGAAATTATAGTTAAACGGAACTGATAGGCTCATGCTATCTCTTATTGGATTTGTCTCATCTTTCGATGCGTATGATACCTCGAAGAAAGCGCAGTCTCCCAACGTACCGAACCCAAGTGATTCCTCTATTGCCCGCCGATCGCGTCAGAGATATGAGCAAGACAGATAAATTAACAACAGCTATTAGTTGCTCCTAAGCAATTCAGTTTCAGCATTTATTTCGTCGTTTGCCTAATATAATAATCCTATGAACATGTTACCGTCGAATACTTATGTCCATACCCTTTGTGCGCTTTTAGCGTGCAATCCTTATTAAAAAAAAGTCTGGACGTTGAACAGCCCACCTTCATACCAACCTAGGAGTCAAAAAGACTCAAAGATTATATACAATGCCTGGACTGTGTTATCTCCTACTGGAACGTTTGAATATTGCATAACTCGTGAACGCTAATAGCAGCCTCCTGTGCGTTGCCTAGGCAGATAGCTTGGGTAGTTGATGCCGTTCAATTCAACGCCGGCTATGCAGGGCACGACGAATATGGCAGATCTGGAATACATGACTCGTTGACAAGCAATAGTTGTCAGCATTCTGGCTGTTCCATATTCGTGCTGCAGTTGGCACGAACTCGAGAGACGCAGCCGCTACGTCTCAACTTAGACAAATCCGGCTTCAGAATTCCCACTAGACGTTCGATGCCTATGTGGTGCCCAACTTGCGATCACCTTTGGCGTACTACGTGCTAGCGAATATTATTGGTATATTTACATGTGCATAGCCACAAAGAAATACCCCATTTTATTTTCTGAGTGAGGATAATTTTCTGGATTGAATTTGGTAGAATGGTGTTCCCCAGATAAGAGAAAATTTCATCTTGGATAGCCCAATGAATCGTTTGTATTTGTTTAAAGGTTCTAGTGGCCATGCTGAATTCGACGCTTCTTAATTACCTTCACATTCAGGCCTTTATAATCTTGGGGTTGCTCCACGGTAGTTTCCATCTTTTAATATGGGTTAGCAACACAGAAGGCTCGCAGGAGTAGAAGGAAAAAATGAGGAAGTATCATGCTTTTTGCTTCATTTTCTGCTATCATACTATTCATATTTCATCCCATTTTCATTCCCCTCTACGGGTAACATGTCAAGTCAGACAAGGTATGACGAAAGAACCACCCTCAACGCTCAGCTTAGCGGAGTCGGGGTCTCCGGAGCTCGTAGGCGTCTGGTTGACCCAGCCTGAACCCTCCCTCTAATCCATCCAGCGTCAGCTGCTTGTAGACACACCTATCCCTAAAATCGCCCATGTCATCCTTTACGTCTTCTTCTTCCAACATTTCCCGGACTCTTTACAAACCACCAATAAGCGCACCCAACATCAAAGCAGCTGCGCCGACAGCGATCGCAGGTGCGCTCGCCAAGGCAGCGGCGTTGTCCGTGGAGGTGGGCTCGGCGGCGCCGCTCTCCGTCGGCGACGAGCCTTCAGAATCCTCGTCAACGTCAGCCTCGTCGGCCGTGACGAGCTCGACGCCGCCGACGCCCGTCGAGTTCATGCACGCATCGCCGGAGAGAATCTCGGCGGATTCTGTGAAGGTGATGTCGGCGCACTGGAGCGCGGAAGCGCATTAGCTACGTGGTCGAGCTATGGATAAAAGATATAGAAAAGCAAAAAAGCCAAAGCGGAGGGAGTTCGCACGTTATATAGCGCATTTCCCCTTTCATTGACCTGGACAAACTGAAGAGTCGCGTTGGTGCCCTCGGTGATGTTGGTGCCCGCTAGCTCCGCTAGCATACCGCCGCCAATCTCGGGCATGCATAGCGTACCGTTGCCCGTCTGGTTGAAGCCCTCCACTAGCGTCACATTGAAGCTCGTCACCTCGTTGCCCAGCCCGAGGTTGATGAAGGTGTAGGCCCACTGGTGATGCACCTCGAGCACGACAGAGCCACCGGTCAGCGGCCATGATGTGCGGTTGTCAGCCGACTCGGTCTGGTTGACGTTGGCGCCTGGGTTTTGGGAGGTGCAGAGCAGTTAGTGGCGTCGAGGACTGGCGAATGAACCAAAGCGCAGTTGGAGAGGAGGGTAAAACATACAGGGCCAGAGCCATTGCGAAGCAGGGTCCTCGAAGGAGTCGCCGCGCCAGTAAGGATACTCGACTAGGAAGTGTGCGAGGGAGGCTTGCACGCTGAGAAGCAGCGAGGCGAAAACCTGGTGGGAGAGCATGGTTGTCTGTTCTAAGAGATTTGATATTGTAGAGCAAGTGACAAGTAATTGACGCGACTGACGGAGCTCGGTGGGACGAGATGAAAAAAGAAGTAATAGCGACTACAAACTTCTTTGTTGTGTATCAGCTGGAGCTCAAGAGCTACTTCACCACCGCCAACAGGTGGGGAAGTCCCAGCTCCTTATATGCATACATCCCTGCGCTATGCGGCGCAAGTCTAGTTCCTGATCATCTATAGCTTCAAGTTCCCGAGGACCCGTGGACCCTCAAAGCGGAGAAGCTGCAGAACCCAGCCTCCCGCGATCTCGGGCCGCATGGCAACAAGGTACCGCCCCACCACTCAGGCAGCTTTCCAGCCCAGAATCACCAACCATGAGAAGGTTGTGGCGGAGGTCCGCGAGCGGCGCTGACTTGGGCCGGGTCCGCAAGGACAGTTGTGGGCAGCAGTTTACTGTCGCAAATGTGCTCAATCAGGCTTGGCACCAAGATAAACCCCGGTCTAGAACAGGCGGACTAACCGAAACCGGAAATCTGCTCACCTGGAGAAAAACCGCCCAGGAACTCGGGTGCGCATATTGGCGACCGACAAGTACACTCTGTCCGTCCGGCCAACCAGCGCCTGCGAAACATGTTCGGGGCCCGGATCTTCGGTTCCTGCCTTGGCATTAGGTACAGAGGGCAAAGCTCAGGTAAGCAAGCACGCAATAATGGAATGTTCATACTGAATTGAGGATTCGTATTAAGAAAGGCTTTTGCAAACAATTGTTTGCAACTATGGAAAACTTCGAGCGCTCTGTCCGATCAAGTTGGCTGGGGATCATTCCCTAGTACCTATACAACGTAAAGTTCTGTTCAACGCCGCCAATGCAAATCTTCGCATGCCCGAAACATGCGCGGGAGGAGTGAAAGACGAGAGAACACTGGACAGTGACACGCTTACCAAGAACAGTCTCCCGTTACAAGAGACCTAGTCCACGGAGGACTTGGGACCAAGATGTTCCCAACTGATAGGCCAACCCTTCGCTCGAGAATAGTACAAGTCAATAGCTCCGTCAAAGCAGGCCCTGCTTCTGCAAGTCATAATACACCTTCTCCGGCATGACGTTGCCTTCGGCATCCTCCATCTGAACAACGTTGTCGGTCTGCGATTTTTCGGCCTTCTTCGTCGACTGCTGCTGTTCCCATAGCCTTTTGGCGTCCTCGATCCTGGTGACGTCGCGGAACAGCGGGCTAGGAATGATGCCCAGCGCACGGAGTCCATATGTATGGCGCGGCTCAATGAAGTGCTTGTCATAGGCGCGCCGGCCCATGTATATGTAGTTGCCGCAGATCTCGCAGTTGAACTCGTTGCCGAGACCATGGAGCTTGTATAGCCAGAACGGGATAGGCTTGCCGTCCCACGCCATGGGAAGCTTGAGAGGATTGTAAATGGCGGAAGAGCCCTCTTCCTCCTCGTCGCCTTGGTTCGGGTCCCTGCCACCGGCCGGCCCCGTCTCTTGCTCCATAAGAGCCTGTATTTCAAGCTCGCGCTCGCGCTCCGTCATACCTTGGCGACGCTCGACGTTGACGCGCGTGTTGGAGCGCAGGTCCTGCATAGTAGCGGCGAGCTTGCGGACAAGGAACTCGCGTTGGGCGATGACGCGTTCCTTGATGTTGATTTTCTCCTTCAAGCTAGCTTCGTTCTGCACGCCGTTCTTCTCTCCAGTACCGTTTGCCTGGCCACTTGCTTTGCGCTTCTCGTTCTGCTTGTGCTTCTTTCCGTTCAGATGGCCATCGTAGACGCCCTTAGTAGAGAAGTACTTGTCGCAAGCTTCGCAGTAGACGCTCTCTTGGGGCTCCGACACGCCACCCTTCTTGGCCTTCGACGGTTCGTCGCTCGTCCACCCAGGCACCTTGTGTTCGTTCCACATCGTCTCGAACTCGGCCTCAAACTCTGCGATCATCTTGTCGACGTCCTCGAGCGGGCGGGAACGGCGTAGAAAACTCTCGAGGTACTCCGATAGGCTCGTTACGTACGTGAAGTACTTCTCACTCATCTTGTCTGACTTCTTGATGAGGCACTCGGGCGGCCATAGCTTGTCGAAGTTGTCCAAGTAATGCAAGTACGTCATGCGCGTAGTGTCCTTGACGCCAGGCAGATTGGCATAATCCTCGCGCAACAAGGCCATGTCGAGGTAGCGGCCGTAAGCCTCCTCGCCCGAAAAGAGCAGGTCGATATCCGGGCCAAAACGCGCACTGGAGCCGTCGGCGTTCTTGCGGTATGCCTTCTCGAGATTCTCGACGGGCTCGTTGGGATACTTGGCGTGGTGCTCGCGCGCGGCGGCTAGCTGCTTGTAAAAGCTTTCGAATGGGTCGCCCGTCGTTAGGGCACGCCTCTCAGCCTCGAGCGTCCCGTCCCCGTCGCGGTATAGCTCGAGCAGGCGCGCGGCCTCGTCAGATGCACGGTGCGCAAAGTAGGCGATTGCGTGGTCGCGCGAGAGGTTGTCGCGGGGTCGCGGATATTGGTCGTCGACGCGCTCGGCGATGGCGGCCTCGAGCCGCTCCACGTCCTCGTGCAGACCGCGGATCTGTTCCAGACGGCTCATGGTGGCGGCGAACTGGCTGGCGAATCCGCCGCCTCCCCACGCGACCAACGAACGGCTTTGAAGCTAAGTTAGTGCTTGAGCAAGCACGGCGCGTGTGCGGATTGTGTGTTCCCACCTGTTGCGCGAACGAGACTTGACGGAGGAGCGCACGATGCGTGATGGTGTGGACAGGAAGAGGATGCGAGGCGCGAGGCGGGTGGAAAAAGGCCAGACCCAACCGGCGGCGGCTTGGCGGCGTGTGGCTAGAGCCTTGGCCAAATGTGGCGCGTGCGCGCTACCAAACATTTCGCCTGCGTCGCGCCACGCCCGTCTCTCCACCTAGCATCCTCGCGCTTCACCGCGTTGCTGCGACTCCAAATACCCGCCGACCAACCAATACCGGCAACATGGCGGACGGAATCGACAGAAAGGCCGAGGGTAAGTCCATGCAAAACGCGCTCACCACATTATTGCAAGACCGTCCTTCAGTTAACCAGCGTACGACTATTCCGGCGACTACACAGAGCGCATGGAGTTCAACACCTCCAAGGAGGTGACGGTTGCTCCCACGTTCGAGGCCATGCACCTCAAAGAGAACCTCCTGCGCGGCATCTACGCCTACGGCTACGAGTCCCCCTCGGCGGTGCAGTCCCGCGCCATCGTGCAGATCTGCAAGGGCCGCGACACCATCGCGCAGGCGCAGTCCGGCACGGGCAAGACGGCGACGTTCAGCATCAGTATCCTGCAGGTCATCGACACTGCCGTGCGCGAGACGCAGGCGCTGGTGCTCAGCCCGACGCGCGAGCTGGCGACGCAGATCCAGAGCGTCGTCATGGCTCTCGGCGACTACATGAACGTGCAGTGCCACGCCTGCATCGGCGGCACCAACGTTGGCGAGGACATCCGCAAGCTCGACTATGGCCAGCACGTCGTCAGCGGCACGCCCGGCCGCGTCGCCGACATGATTCGCCGCCGCAACCTGCGCACCCGTCACATCAAGATGCTGGTCCTTGACGAGGCCGACGAACTGCTCAACCGCGGCTTCCGCGAGCAGATCTACGACGTCTACCGCTACCTTCCGCCCGCCACCCAGGTCGTCGTTGTGTCGGCCACGCTCCCGTACGATGTGCTCGACATGACGACCAAGTTCATGACGGACCCAGTGCGCATCCTGGTCAAGCGCGACGAGCTGACGCTTGAGGGGCTCAAGCAGTATTTCATCGCTATCGAAAAAGAGGAGTGGAAGTTCGATACGCTTTGCGACCTCTACGACACCTTGACTATTACCCAGGCCGTCATCTTCTGCAATACGCGCCGCAAAGTCGACTGGCTCACGGATAAGATGCGCGATGCCAACTTTACCGTCTCTTCCATGCACGGTGACATGCCCCAGAAAGAGCGCGACTCCATCATGCAGGAATTCCGCCAGGGTAACTCGCGTGTCCTTATCTCCACCGACGTCTGGGCTCGCGGTATCGACGTACAGCAGGTTTCGCTTGTCATTAACTACGACCTTCCGAGCAACCGTGAGAATTACATTCACCGCATCGGGCGGAGCGGCCGTTTCGGTCGCAAGGGCGTGGCGATCAACTTTGTCACGAGCGAGGACGTGCGCATCTTGCGCGACATTGAGTGTAAGTGCTTTAGGTCGCACCTTTGATCTACTAGCTTTCTCACCAGTATATGCAGTGTATTACTCGACCCAGATTGACGAAATGCCAATGAATGTGGCCGATCTTCTCACTTAGGGGAGAACGTAGTCGAAGCAAAACGAGCAGACTTTTATTTCTAGGAGAACGTGTGCGAGTAAGGGCTGAAAAGGAAAGGCCTCAAGGCAAACTGGAAGCGGAGGAATGGGCTTTGTAGCCATACTGGTTTGTCTACCTTCGAATCCTATAATAGTTACGTTGCTAATCCTCGTGTGTAGAGAGATCGGTTCACCAAATCAAATAAGCCACTCTTCGATCCTTTCGAACTCCCGGAGCCCCTGGCAGCGTCACACCTTTGCCTCTCATAAAGTGGTCGAGTATGTCTAGTTTCTAGCCGACAACTGGGCCATGAGCTCTACTAAGCTCGCTCGTTCAGTCACCACATTCCCGTCTCGTAGGAAGCAGTAGGACTGCGCGCGCTTGAAGCATATCAGAGGCGGTAGGTAGACTTAAATCTCATTTCGTGATTCATATGCTCGATGTATTTGTTTCGCTGCAAATACCTTTCGTTGTTACAGCGTTGTCTAGTGCAACCGGGCAAGTATGCTCTTGGGTTACCTTTTTAGACCCCTGTTGAGGAGAAATGTGAAAATATTACCGGACGTGCTTATCTACCTTATGACGACCGCGTCGACTGCGGAATTGAGCTGCCGTTTTAGGAGTACGGAGTAGGATCGTAGGAAGCCGACGACCAATCAAGTTACGGGCATCTGTTGCATATGGACCCCACCAACTCGCTTAATAGAAACCAGATCAGCAGTCACTTAGGAATCAACAATAATAGCCCCGACGCCTAGATTCTTTCTACCGTATTTCGTCAGACGCCTGTCTCGAGAAGGACCAAATGTATCTATACTGCACCTCTGAAACATGACAACCAGCTCTCAACCATGCCATTTCCTACGTATTCCTCCTGAACTCCGCCTCTACATCTTCTACCTCGTCCTCCAATCCCAGGCCGACACCGAGACGACTGAAATGTGGCCTCCGGCTTCCATCCCCATTACCTGCAACCCTCGCAACAACAACTACTTAAAAACCTCACTTCCGCATCACTGGCCCTCAATTTTCCGTTACTGGGGTTCGCCCCGCATGGCGGCCGCCCTACGTCTGAACCGCCAGCTACATCGCGAGGCGACTGACGTCCTCTACACGCGTTTCACCTTATTCTTCGCCTTCAACATGAACCTGACGGCCGCGGAGTTTTCCTCGTGGCTCGCGGCCCGCGGACCCGCGGCCGCCCGCCTCATCCGCCGCGTCTGCATCCCCGTCATGCTCGATACCATCGAGGTGCCGGAGCCGCCGCCGGAGGCCGACGCGTCCGCTGTCGCAGGCTGGGCATCCGCCCTGGCGCGACACTCACACGAACTCGCGACTACCGTGCGTGTGGCGCTGCCAGCGCTGCGCTTCGTCGCCCTCGACGTGGGCATTATTGGCGATGCCTTCGAGGTGAGCCAAATCCAGGGCGACGAAGGTAGCGCGGCGCGCGCGGCGCACGCCGTGCCGCTGGTGGACGTGCTAGTGAAGCTAGGGCACGTGTTCGAAGGGGTGGCGAAAGTGGTGTTTGTGCTGAGTGATTGGACTGGGAGTCCGCGCTATCAGGACCTGATTGGGCGGGCGGCAGCGATTGGGGGATGGGATTGCATGACGGTGAACACGAGCTCGAGGGAGAAGGTGGGGGAGTCGAGGTGGTGGATAGTGAACAAAGCTGAGGGGGGCGAAAGAGGGAGTGCGGACAGGTGGCTGGGTTGAAGAGGAAATTTGGGTGCTGTTTAGGTAGTGCCTTGAAGCTGCGAATGTAGCATAGGTAGCCCTGCCGTTAGACTCGTGCTTTCATCACTTCATTACAGGCAGTTGCAAAACGGTTTTTAATAACGCACAAACTGTATTGTAAATAAGTTTTTAAGTGTAATGCCGGATCCCATGATAAACAAAAACGCTTGACTTAACTAGCAGCCATGAACAAAACCAAGAAAAACAAACTCCGTGCTCAATGCAACCAGCTCGTTCCAAGAGGACACCTTCCGAAGAGGGTCAAACGATTGACGAGAAGTAAGCCAGTACCCGATGCATGCGACCGGAGACAATGCAGCGCAAGCTATGCAACAAAACAGAAACGACAAATGCAAATGCAAAGCATCAAGCCAGAGGAATGGAGAGACCTGCTAATTTTTTTTTTTTTTGGAACTTTTTAGCACTCCGAGTCTTCGCTCTTTCGTGCTCCTCAAGAATCTTAGACCTCAGCTGACCAGCTTACTCGCAAGTAAGGTTGAAGGTGGCAGCATCGGGGGCATCAATGGGGATGCACTGGTCACCGGTGACCTCGATGGGGTCGCCAACGGGCGTGGAGCAGCTCAGCTCCGTGGCGAGCTGCATGGTGCAGGTCTTGCCGTTGAGGCTGGGGAAGGAGACGGAGCGCTGGGTGTTGTCGCCGGCGCCGCCCAGGCTGACGCACGAGGAGCCGTCCGTGACGAGCGACTGGCCGCCATTGGCACCGCTGACGCTCGAGTTGTCGTCGGTGGCGCAGCTCTCATCGTTGCAGCAGGCGCTCTGCTGGAAGGTCCTTACGCTGATCGTCTCGGCCGGGGTTGTTGTCTCGTCACCAGTGGGCTCCTCGTCGGCGGGCTCCTCGTCGGCGGGCTCTTCGTCGGCGGGCTCCTCGTCGGCGGGCTCCTCAGTAGTGGCGTCGTCCTCGCCGATTCCGAAGCACTTGTTGAAGATGGGGCGCTCCTCGTTGAACAGACTCTTGGAGAAAAAGGGGTCCGAGTCCGTGAGGCCGGCCTCAAAGGACAGGTCGGCGCTCATGTTAAGGTCGACTTCTACACCGACGGTCTTCTGCGAGTCGCAAACGCCCTCCGAGCTAGCCCGGGCCGCGAGACCAGCATTGAGCGCCGGCGCCGTGAGAAAGAGGCCGGCCTTGACACCCTTGCTGAAGAGCGAGAGCTCGAGGTCGAGAGATGTCTCGGCGAAAAGGGAGCCGGTAGCCGAGATGCTGGCCTCGATTTCGGGATCGATCGGGGAGAACTCTGGCGTGAAACCGCTGATGTCGCTGTCACCATCGGTGCTAACCTTGATATGCGGGTTGTCGGTGAAGTCGAGACGGCCGCCGGCAGTGAGGGTGGCCGAGGCAGTCCACTCAGAAATCTCGACACCGATATTGGCGTCAATCGCGGGCCCAATGGTAACACCAGGGATGCCAGGCGTGAAAAGATCAATCGGACCGCCGAAAATGCTGACCTTCTTTTCAAAAGCATCGGTGAGTTGAGCCTCCAGGTTAAGACCGAAAGTCATGAAAGCGGCCAGGTCCTTAGGATCGACCTCAAGATTCAAGTCGAAGCTGGGGGGGATGACGCTAAGATCCGCATCAATCTTGTAGTCGATGGTACCGGAGAGACCACACGAAGCGCAGTCGACGCTCAGCGTGACGCCGTTGAAGTCGAAGGGGGTCACGAGAGTCTTGGAGTAGTCCTTGTTAATGTCAATGGTGCCATCGCCTCCGAGACGCTTCTGCAGGTTGTTCTGAGTGGCCTCGAGACCACGGGTGTCCATGTGAAGCTCCCATGCCGACATGGCGTCCTCCCAGGTCTGCGCCTCAGCCGCCATGCGGATGGTGTTCGAGTCAGCCTCGCTGTCGGCATCCATCTCGGACACAACGTAGCAGTGCCTGTCGCCATCGTCGCTGCACCCTTCCATACTCGTCACCATGATGTAGTTGTACGCATCGGCCTCGTTGACCCAGCCCCAAGCCTCCTTGGCGCTCTCGTAGGAGCCCTGGTCGTTGAACGCGATGGTCATCGACGACTCATCGCAAGAAACAGAGGCGATCGAGTCCTGGAAGCGCTCGGTCGACAGGACGTGCTGGTTCTCGTCCTGGGTCTTCATGGTGAGATTGGCAGTCGGGTTAGACGCCTCTGTAAGGTTTTTGTGGTCAATGTACATTCTATAACGATCGCTGATTTGCGGCTCTTACCAAGCTCTGGCCCATCGATGCCCCAGTAAAAGGTCTCGGCATCCCTCAGGTCGAAAGTGTTTTCCTGGCGCTTTGCAATGACATTGCCGCCCTCCGTCACAGAAATAGGAAGGGGCTTGTAATCCCTCGGATCCCTCTTCATCCGCTTCGAAAGAACGGCATCATGAGCAACTGGTTTGATCACCGCACCGGCGGCCTGAGAGATCAGACCGGCCAAGGCGGCAGCCTGAATGACGGAGTTGACTTGGAAACGCATGGCTGTGGTAAATCAAAGGATCGCGGCAGAAGAAAGAAAAAAAATCCTTCCAAAACACGAACTCCAAAAAGATAGAAGAAATTGGTGAGTATGGGTTTTCTGGATTGTAGATAAGGAAATGACCCAGAAAGGAAAAAAAGGAAAAGAAAAAGGAAAAAAAGAAAAAAGGAAAAGGAAAAGAAGGAGTGTTTGCTGTGCAGTGAATGACCAACAAAGATGATCGATACCGAGCTGCGAGGTAGGACTCTTATATAGGCCATGTTGCTGGACAGATCACTAACAGCTCTCGGGATCTAGACATCACATCAAGCTTACAGCATAGAGTTGGGTTTAGTTGTCTCGATGCTATTCTTGCCATTAGCTATTGTTGTTGGCAACCGGAGCTTCCTTACGTTGGAATGCACCTTACGTCCCCCGAACAACAACGTCCGCGCGGTTTGCCCTACATGCCGCGATAACATCGGTGAGGCCTTCACTGTACGAGAAACATACCAGCATCCGGATCCACACTCCGGGTCTTGGCGTTCTGAAGTCTAGGCCATTCCTTCCGAGGCTGGTCTCGAGTGCGGCTACTCTACCCTATGTATAGAGAATGCTGATGTATGAACCTAATCTCGAAGCCAATTTCGTAGTGGGCTAGCCAATAGGAAGTCCCGGCACCGCAGATGAACTAGTCCGGCCGTTAGGGCTCCCAGCAGCCATAAGCTACCCACCGTCAGTCTCCGCGCTTACGCCAAGAGCGGAATTTCTTGCAGCGAGGCGGACGAAAAAAGGGCCTCGTGTTGGTCGAACGAGGCGTGAGAAGCACCTTAACGGGAGCAGTCTGAGCGGATGAAATCGCGGAGCGGCGCGCACGTGCGCTTACACTATTAACCTAATTTGGACGCTGCGGGAGCTTGGGAACGCTTGACTGCGGAGCGTAAGTGGCTTAGCATCGGGACTGGCTCCCCATCGCGGCTAGCATTGCTGTTATCGCTAAATTTGGTTGGCTCGTCGGCGCAGGCCTTGGGCATAGCTTTCCACGGGTAAACGTTCGAGTTCGTAACTCAAGTGAATAGTGAACGCTCCGACCTTGGATAGCCCGGCCGATGAGATCTGCCACTAATAGAATTCTTGCAAGGGTTCTCCGCCCACGGAGCTCTATGGGAGACAGATCCCTTTCTGAGTAATGCAGACCATTCAAAGCTTCAAAATAGCGACATGTTGGTTAGGCCTAATGTCCAAGCGTTTTTTTTGTTTGGTACATTTGCTTGAAACATCAGGGCCAAGAAATGCCAAGACCATCTATCGTCTTCCTGTATTTTGCAGGGCGTCCGTCTCACGCCAGTGGCATCAGGGCCTCCAGAAATACCTCTAATACACGTGTGCTGCCGGCGGAGGCCACCGAAGCAAGTTTGAAACGTCGTTTAACAGTAACACCGCATACAGCCCAAATTTCCGAATGGTCTGGCTCAAGACTTCTTCAAACATTCCTTTGCTATCAGTCGTAGGGCCCCGGGAGCTAACGAACCGGCCGAGCCTGGCATAAATGTCGCGGTCTCGAAATCTCACTTCGCACTTCGGCGACATAACAGGATACTAGGGAGTTTTTGAAGAGAAACATTTTCTCGAAGACAGGTTTTAAAAATGACTGGGTATTCGTGACATACCCGATGGGTACCATCGGACGTACATAGCAGGAAGATTCTAATAAGCCCATAGACTAAAAAGCAACAATGACAAAGGAGACCAATTTCAACACTAAGCCGAATCCAAAATCCTTAGTGCCTCGTGCGCAAATAGAATAGAAAAGTGTCTGCGCGGAAGGCTGAACAACTCGAATCCTCGGCCCCACTTGAAGTTAGGCGCCCCATTCTAAACGCTAAACCTGGTGCTACGGCCAAACAGACGAACAAGTGCCGACTGACTAATGCCATTCCCCAGCAGCTTTACGGCGTTCGTTTTTCTTCCCCATTTCAATCCGTTCTTGATAACAGCATAGCAACAATAGAAGCGTCTATCCATCGGTGATGCTGTTCCTACTGTGCGGGATACGCAACATATTGCTGGTGCGACTACTGGTGCGGCGATTGTTGATACGGCGAATGCATCAATTGTGGCTGGCTCTGTTGGGCGTACGGCTGGTATCCGAACTGTTGTTGCGGCTCGCCATACTGGGGCTGCAATTGCGGTTGCTGTTGCGGGGCCTGGTAGGTCATACCACCGGTGGCGGCTGGCTGCTCTGCGACCACCTCCTTCGAATGGTCGCCTCCGCCTGGTGCGCCGCGGAACTTGGCCTCCTTGTCTTGCTGCGTCAGGTCACACGGGTTGCAGCAGAACGCGCAGAGGCAGTCGGTGCACCCGTTGCCCTCGAGCTGATATCGGTGTCGTAGCTCGCCGCGCTGCATCAACTGTAAGATCCAGCCGACGCCGCAAAAGGTGAGGGCGGCGTGGGCCGTACACTGTTTGTCGGTGGATGGAAAGTCAGTTACAGATTGCGGTTGGTGGCGTTTTCGCGTGTGGTAGTTCTTTAGTGGTTCTGCTCTGGAGCAGGTTTGGACTAGAACGACGTGGGAGAACGTGGAGGCAACGTACAGAGCCGTTACAGCACGAATAGCCATCGAGGGACTGGGACTTCCGCAAGCGATGGTGCACTCTTCCGTATATGATACATGGGCAACACCAGGAGAGAAGGCCTTCAAGCTCGTCGGTTAGTTTGACGTCCTGACTTAATTGACAAAAGTCCTCGAAGTAAGAACGATTGTATCAAGGCCACTTACAGGTAGTAAACGGAGAACAGCAATCGACCCCCGAATGGTGCCACTCTTGCTCACCCATTTCTTTAAGTTATCGTAAACAAGTAAATGCTCGATAAATAATCACGTGAGGCGACTGTAGGACAACAACTTGGTTGAAGTATGAAGAGGCACGATAAGAAAATTGCACGAGAACGACACAGAGAAAGAAGCCGGAAATGCCATTGGGGCCATCCTTCTTAAGAATGTCTCGTGGAGTAGCTCCTGACGACGATCAATAGGGGTTTGCGTGGCTTTGGGGGCGCAATGCGCTGCTGTGCCTGGAGCACACTGCATAGGAAGGGCAAACTTTTTAGGGGATTGCCTTGGCGTCTCCACCAGTGATATGCGACCATCGACGAGCTGGACTTTGGTGTCAGCCAATGTATGTAAGACGCCGAGCTTTTGGGTGGCTGCAAGCTGAGACCGCCACCAATTTACGAGCCGTAAAATACATAGACATTGACCACTCACGAAAGAGGACTAACCGTTCAAGGGGAGG
Source organism: Lineolata rhizophorae (assembly GCA_010093515.1). Lineage (NCBI taxonomy): Eukaryota > Fungi > Ascomycota > Dothideomycetes > Lineolatales > Lineolataceae > Lineolata > Lineolata rhizophorae. The sequence continues at coordinate 772,285 of MU001686.1, forward strand.
ATGATTTTCCCCCAGACTGACGCATACCACAATAGGACTATCTGTTGAGTGAACAAGAGGAGTTACATATTCTAGGATCTGATGTGATTGAAGAAAAAGAAAGGGAAGGCTGGAGACTCGCTCTGAGGATAAAAATAAGAATGTGCTAACCGTCTTGGAACTCGTGCGATGGCTGCGCAAGGCAGCTCCGCTGGTTACAGCCCTGCCGTGTCTGAGCACGTCCTAAAACAGGGCCACAATTTCTTCCTTCGGCTCCAAACCCAGCCAGACGCGCTTCAGCTGCTCACACCTGCGCAGATGATGTGCTTCTGAGCCTGACCGTGGTTGTACATAATCGATATTCTTGGCTTTCGACTGCAGTCGGAAGTGTCCACAACTTGCAGGCTGTAGAACGATGTTGGCCTTGGGAACCCACTTTCATGCTAGCATCGTCAAGTACGAGGGGTTGTGGGGGCCAAATTACGGCGAAATAACAGCTCCGAATGGGCATAGGATGACAATCCTGCTCACTTTGAAGACGGAGGGAAAGGTTCCATATTCCCCCGATATCTCGACGCTGACAGTCGATCGGGCCATTTCAAGGTCCTACCCGAACTCCTCTCTTGAAAAGCATGGAGCCCGACAACTCAAAGCTAAATGTATCGATCGCTACGGAGTAGCGCTCGCGAGAATGAAAGGCCGAAGGACGCGGCGTAGGCGGCTCTGTCGAAAACCCCGGTAACAAAAGCCCGTGGCGCAGCCGCGACGACCGACGCGATTGGGAGTCGCCAACGAACGCGGGGAACCAGGAGATGAACGACATCATGTGCGCATCACCGGCGACATCGGTGCCCGAGGCACCGATGCGGTCGTTTCGACTCGTCTCCTCCCTTTGATAGGACCACGCGCAGCTTCATTCCGTCTCGATTGAAAGGCAGAAGTTCAATTGAATATCTTGGAGTGTACGTCCTTGCGACCATGAGCGCAGCCGATAATACGGGCTCCAAACCCGACCTCATCAACCGCGGCGACAAGGGGTCCAACCCCGTCGGCATCGCGACGTTCGTGATCTCGCGCGCCGTCGATCCCTTCATCCAATATGCCATCCTGAAGCACGGCTTCGGCACCGGTCTACTGCACAAGGTGGGCGTCAACACGCTGCCGCCGGGCCCGCCGGCCGCGACCGGCATCGCGCCCATCGACGCGCTGGGCCTATCGCCTTACCGGCTCGCCCTGCTGGGCATGTCGGTCGGCAGCATGCTCAAGCAGAACTACTGGGCCATGTTCGTCGCCCAGGAGCGCATGTCGACCGGGGCGGCGCTTGCCGTCGGCGTCTTCAACTTCGTCTTCAACACCTTCAGTTCGCTTGCCTTCCTGGCCGACGTCACCTCGGCGAGCACCTCGTCCGAGTTCCCGCAGACGCCCTTCCTCGTCGGTAGTGCCATGTACGTCACGGGCCTGCTCGGCGAGTGGGTATCCGAGGTGCAGCGCAAGAACTTCAAGATGGATCCCAAGAACAAGGGAAAGCTGTATACGGGCGGATTGTGGAGCCTTGCCAGGCATATCAACTACGGATCGTACACTCTGTGGAGGGCTGGGTATGCGCTAGTAGGCGGTGGCTGGACTATGGCGGCTGTGGTTGGCGCCTTTTTCTTCTACGACTTTTCCCAGAGGGCTGTGCCGATACTAGACAAGTACTGCACCGAGAGGGTAAGTGGACGGCGCTGAACATGTTCGTGCGATCCGCAACTGCTAACAATCATCCTTAGTATGGCGAGGACTGGGCTGGCTTCAAGCAGCAGACCCCGTACAAGCTGTTCCCTTACATATACTGAATGGACGATGTCCTATCACCTATATTTGTTCTATTAGAGCTATGCTCTCGCTATCGACCCCCCCCCCCCCCCCCCCCAAAAAAAATAATACATTTGTTCTGGTCACCCAATCGAGATAGATGATTTAGCTGGCAATTGAATCCATGTTACGCCATTGGGGAAATGACGCAGTCTAACGTATCGCTCTAACACCAATCAGCGGGCATTGAAGAGCACCCTGACGTCTAAATGTCCATAACAGCTCCGACAAGAACAGTTTCGGAGCGTCTATTTACTGCGCTTGTAGATTTTGCGGAGGTAGTCCTCGAAGACTTCCTTCTTGAGCCCTTCGGATTCATCGACCTCACCGATCATCTTCTTGAGCTCGCCGACTCGCTTCTCTTCGTACTGCTGGTACACCTTCTCGAGCTCGAGTTCGTTGAAGACAACCTTGACCTTGGCCTCGCAGTTCTTGTCCTTGCGGCCATAGTTCTCGTGGAGCACCTGGCGCTGTTCGGGCGAGCAGCGGGCGAGCGCCTGGTTGATCAACCAGGAACACTTGTTGTCCATGATGTCGGTGCCGATCTTGCCGAGCTTCTCAGGGTCGGCGAAGTTGTCGAGGTAGTCGTCCTGGGCCTGGAAGTACTCGCCCATGGGAATGAGGATGTCGTGGGCCGTCTTGAGGTTCTTGGGCGAAGCCACGCCGCAGTAGTGCAGGGCCAGCGCGACGGGCAGGTAGAAGCTGTAGTAGGCCGTCTTGTAGATGACGATGAAGGTGAACTTCTCCATGCTGAAGTTGTCGAGGTCGACGCGGTCCTCGGGAGCCGTTAGCAGGTCGCACGCCTGCCCGCATTCCGTCTGGAACGTCACCTCGTGGAACAGCTCGACCAGATCGATGTAACAGCTCTCCTGCCGGAAGTGCTTCTTGAGCAGCAGGTAGATGGACGACTCGAGCATGAAGGCGTCGTTGATGGCGATCATGCCCACGTCGGGCATGAGGTACCAGCAAGGGTTGCCGCGCCGCGTCTTGGACGAGTCCATGATGTCGTCCGACACGAGGAAGAAGGCCTGCAGCAGCTCAACCATCCAGCCGAGCGTCGCGGACCGGAAATACTCATCCTTGGTCAGGTCGCGGCCCTTGAGCAGCGCCGCGCTGTCGACGACGGACATGCCGCGGTTGCATTTCCCGCCGACGGTGTTGTGCTCGAGATTCTAAAGGAGCAGGGGAATACATAAGCATTCGCCATTTGCGCAGGTCGGCCAGAGTAGCGAGGTTGTCAAGTTGAAGTTATACAAGGAGCAGCCTTTGTTGCATTCGCACGATCCGTCAAATCGCGCCAATGGGAGTGGTCGGTCACATACCCGCTGGTACCAATTGGTTGCGTTTTCGGGCAGATTGTACTGCCTGCAGTGGTCGGTCAAATCGGCGACCAGCTGCGGGAACACGGCCTCGAATTCCGCGAGTGTTGTGGGCATGATTGCTACGCAACTGGCGACGCAGGCCGGCCTTTGCTCTTAATCTTGCGGATTTTGAGTCCGTGGAGGGCCCTCCCGTCCCTTTTTGTTGGCGCTTGGCGCGGGCTCCAAGCGGTGAGCGGCTACCCGCGAATTAATTTGCGTGAAATTTTTCTTAGTCACCGCAGCCGGCACCGGCAGGTGGAGCTCGGTCGCCTGGCCGGGAGGCAGCTCCCTTCACATCTCAACCTCGCGCCGTCAAGCTCGCACATTTGCTCCGACGACTCTGTTGCCGCGGCGCCATTCTTATCTGCGTATCATGATGGCTTCACAAGTCGACGAGGACCCGTTCCTCCAAGTCCAGGCGTAATGCACCCCCGAGTGTTCCCTCCGCCAAGGGCCCGAGATGCATCACGAAAGCTGACTTTAACTTTTGGGACAGCGACGTGCTCTCGCAGCTAAACCAGGCGCAACCTCTACTTGCTTCCTACCTCCGAATACGATCGTCGGCATCGTCTGCGACGACCCCGGAGCTCGTCGAGGCGAGGACGGAGCTGGAGACTGCCCTGCAGGATCTCAGCACGGACTTGCGGGATCTTGTAGAGAGCGTTAAGGCCGCCGAACACGACCCGTACCGCTACGGCCTGGAGCTGGATGAAGTCGAGCGGCGACGGCGGCTGGTTGAAGATGTCGGCAGGGAGGTAGAGGGGATGCGCGAGGAGCTGCTGAAAACGGTTCACGACGCCCAGGCGGGCGGCGGCAAGGGCAAGGGCACCGCTTCTGGCACAGGGGCGGCCATGAATGGAGACGCTCTTCCGGACCCAGACTCATTTGATGACGAGGGCCACGATGACTACGCCGCTTTCGAGGAGGAGAGACAGATGGAGCTGATGCAGGAGCAGGACGAGGCTCTGGACGGTGTGTTTCGGACCGTGGGGAACCTGCGGCAGCAGGCCGACGACATGGGGCGCGAGCTCGAGGATCAGGCGGGCATGCTCGAGGACGTGGACAACCTCGCCGACAGGGTGGGCGGCAAGCTCCAGACCGGGCTGAAGAAGATCAACTGGGTCATCAAGAAGAACGAAGGTGAGCGAGGGAAACATTGTCTATGCTTTCTTGCCTTTTCCTCTTGCTTGCGCGGCCCTAATTTGTCGCGCTGCTACGTGACGGAGATTGACGGAGTCTGTTAACACTGTTTCGCAGATACAATGTCGAGCTGCTGTATAGCTCTCCTGATATTTGTCTTGATTCTCCTTCTCATTTTGGTGCTGGTTCTATGAGTTAGGCGTAACCCGATTCGAAAATATTTGAACATTCGGAATGCACCATACTTCGGTAGGTACCTGGACGCGAGGGTCATCGCGACGCACCTCTCACTAAGATTATATGATGTTGCTGGAAGGTTCATTTCCGGCTCTGATGATGCTCATCGACAACCACCATTTCTTTCGAGGATCATTGGCTGCAACTCCCTGCGGCAGCTCAGATTGCGTGGACAATCTGAGCAACCGCGCCCAGGTTTCTACCCGCATTTTTCCTGGCTTTCATCGACGTTCGCAGAAAGGCCGGGGCGGAGCCCGTCGCAGCGCTGCAGCATAACTGCCAGCCGTGCACGAGGACACTCGCGATCATTGCATCGTCATCTGCAGCGACAGACCTCGTCACTACCTGGGCCTACACCCAAGGACCGTTGGGCGGGAGCTGCGAGTGGTCGATCCGGAATGCGGCGGCCGACGGCGGCGTCCGTGCGTCCCGCATGATGGTTTCACCCCCCTGCGGAAAAGCTCCGATTGACACCGATCTTGCTTGACGACCAAATCTGCCGGGGCTTGTACTTGCACGCGAGATCCCTCCGCTGCAGAGGCAGGCCGTAGCCCTGCGCAGTAAATGGCGGTTAGTCTTTCGTTAGAAATTCTGCCGGGCAAAAGAGACGGGCCGGTAAGGCCGCCAATTCTGCAGCTGTGCGGTCGAGACCGCAACGGCAACTCTCGAAGGGGGCTGTCTACGAGACGGGAAAACGCTCCGTACCTCATTGGGAAGTTCGTGAGGAGGATATGTCTCGTAAGTAGGAATATGAGTATAAATTTTGTCTCCAGATTTTCTTTCTTCATCGTGCTCTCTACTCGAGGTCCGTCGACGTTATAGTGGCCTGCAGGATCGACTTGCATTTTACATGATGCAGGCTTCCCCATATTAATCTAGCGGTGGAGCCTTAGGAATTATATGGAATGTTTCGAAACTAGGTGCTTTTCTGGATTTTCGTTGGCTCGCTTTTTTCATTAGGGCCTCTGCGCGCACCCTTCCCTTGCTCTTATACCGCCGTTAGCAGTTTGATGTTCGTTCATGCGGTACAGTCGCCGGATGTTGAGGTCGACACACGGCCAAGCGGCACGAAGCGGCCTCTGCTTCTGCATGCAGACGGCACCGGCGCATTCCAGTTTGCCAGCCCTGTGCCCCCTCCGTGAACCCACTGCCCGGGTCCTTACTGTCCGGCGGGATGCACGCGTACTCAATGCAGCAACTCGCTCTTTTAACAATTAATGGCCGTCATTGTGTATGTGACACGTACCTTTTGACACTCTCGTTCAATATGATGCTTTCTGTCTTGGACAGCTCGTCTATCTCCTTCGGTGGTTCCTGAGCCTTGATTGTGGGCCGTAGTAGCTTATGGATTCCTCACGAAGTCTTTGTTCATTACCTGCCCTATTCCCACCCGCCCGCTCGTTCGTGCGCCTCTACCGCCGTTGTTGCTGCCAATCGCGGCCGTTCCCGCCGCGTGTCGGCGTCCAGTTCGCAAAGGGATATGTTACTCCCGTCTCTCGCCCACCTGTCAATTTCCACGCGGGTCGAGCAGCATCACGAGCAACCAGCGGCTGATACGGGTGCTGCTCGCACATTCACCGCCGAAGAAACCGGAGAAGAGAGAGCCGCCGGCTTTCGAAGAGGAGGAAGGATCATGAAGGATATAGCCGGCGTTCGCGAGAGATTGAGCGAGTTGGACATTCGGAGCCAGTCAAAACGGACCACAAACGACAAGGACGCCGCCGATGTGACTTCCACCGAGACGTCGGGGAACGTGCCTCACCTATCGTCGCTAGACACTTCAAAACCGAATCTGGCAGCTCAGTGGTTGCATTCGGCGCGGAATATTGACTGGAACTTGAAATGGCCGGCAAACACTCCCAAGTCTGAGGATGACGCTCCTAGCGTTGATGTCGATACTACTGCTGCTCCGGCACCTGGAACAGCTCAAGACGACGAACAAGTAGCGAGTCAAACATTAGCCGAAAGGCTACATCTTCCACTCGACCTTGGATTCTCATTCAGATCGCCTGCGAGTTCCGAGGGTGGTGCTGCTGATTCTGGCATTGAAATACCATCACACGACAACAGCGGGTCTGAAAGGCCCTCAAAACTCACACTGTCGGAGAAGTTGCGTTCGAAGCGAGACCTAACTTCTCGAAGGATTGCGGTTGTGAAAGCTATGCCACGTCGGCAATGGACGCTGATTGCAATCACTACAAGTCTTGTTGTACTTCTTAGCACTTCCATTCTCGCTCTGCTTATTTCAATCGGTCTCTTTGGCGCTGGATATGTGGATCTCACCATTCTTCCAGCAGAAATTCTCACACTCGTTGCAGTAAGTGACTATCGACCGATTCTAGAATATCTAGCGCGAGAAATGAGGGACTAACTATTGCGTCGAATCTAGTCCATTGTTTCCATTTGTTATATTGCATTTCATTCTTTCATTTCCTCCCGTCAGCATTCCTGGTCCCAAGACCAGACGGCGCCGTATCTTAGAAACTCTTGTTATATAGCCATTCGGGCCATCGTCGCATTGTGTATATTATGGCTTCTTGCATCTGGATGGAACTTGATTATTGCTGCGCGCGAACCGGTATGTCTGCCGGACGGTAGCATGGGAGAACCGTGGCAAGTTGGCACTTCATGCCGCCTGGAGCGCTTCAGCGCAACCTTATCGATACTCGCGTTGTAAGTCTACCATTTTATACCCACATGGTCATGTGGAGCGTCATACTGACCCATACCACTAAGAATTGCCTCTTGTTGTTTGTTCCCTATCTTGGCCGTAGTCCGACGGCCGTTCGAAGCACATGTTCTTGGTCGCGTAGTAAAAGGTGTCACTCCTACAAACGTTTCGACTTCGTCGTTCCTTCACCCACCGATGGGGTATCTTTCCAAGCAGGAACCCTCGTCCCAATCCGTGACCCTTACAACGGCCTCGGATTCGGACTCCGCCGATGTCGTCGCTCCTCTGCCAGTCCACAATAGTACGACGTCGGCCAACATCGCGAACCTCGAGGCGGCTTCTTCGTCATCAATAGAGCCCGCGAGAGAGGACGCCGGGTTTAACTCGACTTCATTCATGGAGGCATCGTGGAGCTCATCGTCTGATCAAATTTCATCTCCACTTCCGAGCGTCACACCGCCTCCCCGTGCCAGTAGCACGCCTCCTCGTCGCAGCGCATCGGCAAGAGCATCTATGTATGCGTCCACCCACCGAAATTCCACTTTCCGGCCGGTGCCTCCTCCTTCTATCTACTCCGACTCGGCCTGGCGAGCCGTCCACCCACCACTTCCCTACGTCCCCAGCGGCCAACCATTTCTGCCGATGCCTTCGCTGTCGATGCGATCCATCCCTCCTTCTCCAGCAAACCCCGGATATTACAGTAGCCTATCGAGGCATAACTCGCGCCGCAACAGCCGGTCGTGGAAAGGCTCCAGCGGAGCTGGCCCAGCGCCATCAACCGTTTCGAGCCGATCTAGCTCCAGCCTAGGTAGCTCGATGCCCAAGAGCCCACTGTCGCACATGCGCCGCGCCTCGGAGCCCGACGTGCCCGTCCTGCCGTACTCGGAATGGGTTCGGCGGCGTGAACTGCAGCAGGGCCCCTCGTACCAGTGGTCGCAACGCGAGCGTGAGTGGGAACGCGAGCGCGCGCGAGAGAGCCGACGCCTGCCGGAGCTATGGGAGTCGCTTGCGTTCGAGCAAGCCATGCAGCAGCAGCACGAGCAGCTCCGCCGGGAGGAGCTTCTGCGCAAGCAGAAATCGGCCTCGGAGCTGTCGGCGCATTCCAACGCCTCGTCGTCGCGCCGACGCAGCTGGCTGCCCGAGCTGCCGGAGCGCTACAAGAGGCACAGCGTCGCCGCGGTAGACTCGCCGCCGCCGGTGCCTCCCAAGGTCGACGAGGTGCCCGCGTCTGCGCGACACGCGCGCCACGCCTCCGTCGGCGCAAGCCCGTCGACGAGCGCCACGGGCATCGCCACGACGCACGCGCAAGCCGGTCCCTCCACGCAGCCGTCATCGCTGGGGCCCGTGCCGCTCGGCCCGCCGCACCGCGCGCGCTCCATCAAGATGCACCGCGGCGCCGCCGCCCGCCTCGTCGACGTCGACCGCGGCAGCCGCAGCGCGAGCTCCCGCTCCGGCGACTCGGCCGGCAGCGTCAGCCGCAGCAGCTCCGCCACGCGGTCGAGCGGGCCCGCCGCCGGGGCTCCCACGACGACGACGGCGGCGGCGGCGCGCACGCCCTCGCTCGCCGGCCCCGCCGCCGCCCGGTCGCAGATGGGCGCGGGCGCGGGCACGGCGGCCTCGGCGAAGAGGAAGCGCGGCTCCGTGCTCGTTACGTAAAAGGACGGTTGAGCGCGGCGCTTTAGGCGTTCCCTGCGAGCGCTCGGCGCGCGGAAACTTTGGACGGGTTCGCGGGCGTCTGGCTTTTTGCCCCCCGCAGAGAGAAGGACAGGAGGGAAAGCCGTCTGAGATGGGTTTCGAGAAAGGCGAGTCGTGCGCGGTCTTACTATAGTTGTGGCTTCGATATAGGCGGGCCGTGCGAGGGAGGAGAGGTGCGATGACGGTACTGTAGGAGCAGGGTGACGGGCTGGCCCGCCTGGGCGCGTCTCCGAGCGGAGCTGACCAAGTTGAGCTGTTGGTCTGAAGACCGTAGTTGATTTTTTTTTATCTCGAGAATTCTGCCGGGGTCGCGTCGCATCATGGGGGAGATTAACCAATAGCACACGGACCGCGTTAGGTGTTCGAGCGTTTTCCTTTTTGCCTGTTTGGGGTGTGCTGACATTTCGGCTTGGCATGAACGGAAGGCCCATAGATGGCCGGAGTAATTGGTTCTTCAACACTGTAAATGTCACATTAGAGCCTGGCGCGGAGATTTGTCAAGGCACAGGACACGCGCGGCGGTGCTCAGTAATCCTTGGTGGACTGGCCGGTCGTCGAGATACCTCATAGACTGTTGTGTCGTACTACGGTGAGCATGTTTTCGTTTTGAGTGTCCACTGTGCAATGGAAACAAAATACTACGTTTTTAGTTTAAGTCGAATACAATTTAGAAAGCTTAGGTGCTTCAAGCAATGATACCCTCCTGCCTCCTAGAAACCATTTTTGAACTAGTATTTACGTTCAGGGGACTCTCTGTTCTAGACAACAATCTCATTCTCTCGACATCTATTGGACATCACATATTGCAGAGCGAATCCACTGCTCAATAAACATACGAGAGCGCTAGTAGGCCGCGAAACTATTATCATTAATACAATCTCTTTTCACATCCTGACTGAGGAAGTAAACCTATCGGAGCCTATTCCAAAATATACAATCAAATGCCAAACGTCATCTCAATCCAAGTCCTAGCTCCCAGCACCGTTGCAGCCTCATCCACCCACTCCCGCGTCCGCCAAAACCTCGGCCACAAACGCCGCCACCTCCGCCGGCCTCTCCACCATGGGCAAGTGCCCGGCGTCCTCGACAACCTTCAGCTTCGCACCCGGCACCTTGGCGGCCATCTCGCGCATCTTCTCCGGCAGCGCGCCGTCGCCGGCGCCGACGACGAAGCCCGCCTTGACCTTGCACGTCGGCAGGGCGGCCTCCAAATCGTAGTCGTACAGGGCGCGCACGCCGCGCTTGAAGCCGGCCAGGCTGTTGGAGGCCACCATGCGCTTGACGCGGCGGGCCTCGCGCTCGCGGGCGCCGCCGTCGAAGCTGCCGGGCACGAACCAGCGCTGCACCGTCATCTCGGCCAGGCTCTCGCAGACCACCGGCTCCTCGTCCTCGTCCTCCTTCTCCTCCTCCTTCTCCCCATCCCCATCCCCATCCCCACCCCCAACCTCGTCCCCCTCGCGCCCCGCCGCCCCGCCCTCCACCCTCCCGACCGCGCCCTCCCCCTCCGCGACCGCGACCCGCTCCGCCCACAGCCGCGGGTTCGCCGCCGGCGCCCGCGCGTTGGTGTCGCAGGCGACGAGCGCGGCGACGCGGTCGGGCCGGGCCAGCGCCGCCGCCAGCGCCGTGGCGCCGCCCAGGCTGACGCCCACCAGCGCCGCCGCGCGCCGCACCCGCAGCGCGTCCAGCAGCGCCACCGCGTCGGCCGCCAGCGTGGCGAGCGTCACGTCGCCGCCGCCGGGACCCGTCTCGCGCGTGCGGCCCCGCGCGTCGTACCGCAGGAAGCGGTAGCGGGCGCGGTCGGGGCGCCCCGCGGCGAGGAAGGCGGCGAGGAAGCCGTCCCAGATGGCGTAGGTGGTGAGGACCGAGTTGACGAAGAGGACGGTCGGGGCGTCGGGGGCGGGCGCGCCGGAGAGGCGGTAGGGCAGGCGCACGCCGTCGGGCGTCGTGACGTAGGACTCGATGGCGCCCGAGACGGCCGCGTCGGGCGCCGCGGCCGGCGACGGCGCCAGCGTGCGCGTGAGGCCGTCCGGAGACGTCCACGGCGCCGTCGAGGGCGCGCCCAGCGGGCCCAGGTCCCGCGGGCACGGCCCGAACGTGTAATGCAGGCCGTAGGTGCGCAGCCTGGCCCCGCCGGCCTCGACCGCGTCCGGCAGCGCGTCGACGGTCGCGGCCTTGAGGGCGGCGTAGCTCGTCGCCGGGGCGAAGTCGTGCAGCAGCAGCGTCTTGTTGCCGGCCGCGGGCTCGCCGGCGGCGGAGCTCGCGAAGCGGCGCACGCGGCGGAAGCCCGGCGCGCCGGCCACGGCGGGGACGTGTTCGTCGCGATACCACCTGTCGAGCGCGCTCTCCCAGCCCGGCCGCGCCGCCAGCAGCACCGCCGCCACGGCGTTGCCCTGGCCTTCGTTGCGCACGTCCTCGAGCCGCGCGAACGGCTGGCCGCCCGCCGCCTCGTCCGCGTCCACCAGGTCGAACAGCATCCGCTCGACGTCGATGTCGCGCATGACGTCCGTCTCCCTCGCGCTCTTGGCCGGCGGGCCGCGCAGCCGCGCATACGGCTCCGTCGCCAGGGCGGCCATGTCGGCGACGTCGTAGACGGCCATCCACTCCGGGTCGGCCGGCGACGCCGCGACGCCGCGCGGCGCCAGGTCCGTCGCGCGGTAGCGGAACCCGTTGGCCACGAAGGGCAGCCGCAGCCGCGCCGGGCCGTGCTCGTTGTTGTACCAGTCGTGGAAGCGGGCGGGCGCGAGCGAGGGCCGCGGCTGCATCGTCACGTAGAGGATTCCGGGCGTGGGCGCCATGGCGGGCTGGTGGAGAACCTGCCAGACGCAAGCGGGAAGTGAAGATCAGTGGGTGGGTGAGTGGGCGAGTGAGTGAGTGAGCGAGTGAGGGGGAGCCAGTGAGTGAGATTGACAACAATTGAAGCAGCGGGGCGACTCCTGGACGAGTGTTAAAATCGTCCAAGTCCAAAGCAACGGCGAAGACGCTGTTGAAAGACGGCCTGCAGCCTCAAACTAAGCTCCTATATCGGGCATGACGTAGCCACGGGGTGGGCTTTTGGGACGATGAGGCCGAATCCCGGCAGGCCCAGCGGGTCGAGCGGCGCTCGGCAACAAGGGCCGGCATTGGAGACGCGATGGCGGACACAGTAGGGCTGACTGGCCGGCGGAAGAACGTTTACGCTGCCGCGCCCAGCAGCCGGCGACAGGCGCCGCAGCCCGGCAGTCCGGGGCGGGACTGCAGGTACGGAAGACGGGGCGTGCATCTGCTGGCAAAGCGTCTGCGAGCGGGCCGTCGTCGTCTAGTGTTCACTTCACTACCCAGTTTCACTAGCCTCGACAGTGAACTCAACACGAGTCTCCTCCCACGCCGAAAGGGACGGACGGCTGAATGTCTAGCTCGGGGCATCGCGCAAAATCTACAGATACACCTCTTGCTGCGCACATCCCTGATCTACCTAGTCGTACCAAATGGCATTCATTCCGAAGCCGGGCTCCTGCACCCGGCACCGCGCGACCCGGCACAGAAACTCGTCCCGCCAGCGATAGATCTCCAGCCACCCGTCCTGGTCGTCCGTCAGCGCCAGCCACTCGTCGCTCCAGTCGGCCGGGCTCACGGCGTTGGAGTGCCCGCCGCTCGTCGGCGTCGGGTTCATGCAGATCTGGCGCTCGATCTGGCCCTGCGGCCCCAGCGCGAAGGCGCTCACGTAGCCCGTCACGTCGGCCGCGTTGGCCCGCGCCGTCGCGAACAGGTAGCGGCCGGAGCGCGACACGGCCGCCACGTCGGCGCGGTACATGCGGCGGCGCGCGCGCTCGGCCGGGAACAGGTCGACGGCCGGCGGCACCAGCGGGAACGAGCGCCGCGTGTACACCGGCAGCCGGCTGCGCCCGTCCACCACGTACTCGGCCAGCGTGTTGCCGGCCTCCATGACGACGTACAGGAACGCGCCCGACGGGTGCATGGCCACCCAGCGGGGGTGGTCGCCGGGCGCGGGTGCGTCCGCCCAGCCCACCACCGCCAGCCGGCCCGAGTCGGCCTCCTTGCGGTGCACCCACACGCGGTCGGCGTACATGTCGGCGCTGTACAGGAACGCCTCGGCCGGGTCGAAGACGGTGCCGTGCACGCCCGACCCGTCGGCGTAGGCGAAGTTCTGCACGTTGGCCGCGAGGCCGCCCGTGCCGTCGACCGAGAAGACGTTGCCGTAGCCGGCGTGCTTGTAGAAGGGGTTGCCGTACACGCAGTGCGGCGGGCGCTGGGCGGCGAGCACGAAGATGGCCCGCGTGTTGGTGTCTTTGCTGGCGGCGAGGGCTGCGAGGGGGCGGAAACGGTAGAAGCTTGCTCGGTTAGATGCCATGGACTACTCCGCCGTGTAGCGGCTTCGGAGAGGACGAGGCTGGGTCTGCGTACGGTCTCCGCCGATGGGGTGCGACGAGTGGTGGGTGATCTCGGTGGGACTGGCGACCGAGAAGCTCGTCCAGGCCTTCATGGACGCGCCGTAGATGTTCTTCTTCGCATGCTATAATAGGATGTGTGACAGATAAAAAAAGGTCAGCAACGCAGCCTTTTTCTTGCCCAGCGTTTCCCCGGCAGGGCCAATTTCCGGGCCACGCAGACTCACGTCAAAGGTCATCCACGAGATGGGCTCGTCGTGCGGGATCTCGGTCCGCTTGATGAGCTCCAGCGTCAGCTTCTCGTCGTCGAACTCGAAGCTGAAGATGGCGCCGGGCGGCGTCCAGGTGCCGACCATCAGGTGGTGCAGCATCGCGAGCGGGCGCAGGAGCTGGCTGCAGGGAAGGGCAGCAGGAAGGCAGGCGGCAGCGGAGGAGACGAATTGGCATCGCCTGACGCGGAAGAAGGCTTCAGGAGCGGCATGGCGGCGCGGAGAGGCTATCGCGGCGAAGAAGCACGGAGGGCGGGGGGAGGGGGAGGAGGGGGAGAGGGACAGCAGACGGGCGGCGCAGGCCGGAAGAGCGCTTAGCCAGGGCGCCGGGCGCGGCCGAGCCGGGCCCCGCCTCCCGAGCTGGCCGCCGATGCGGGGAAGCTTGCGGCGGCGGCAATCGTCACGGCTCCCGCTGCCACTCGCGCGCGCGGCGGCTCTGGCGGCGCCGTCGCCCGTCGGAGACGGCCCACGGCAGTTCCCCTGTCTTGCCCGCCGCCAGGAGCTGCGCGGGAGCAGCGAGCGGACGCCGCGGCGCGCCGCTGCTTACGCCCATCCCGGACAGCCGACCGCATCTGCCGCTGGGCGTGCCCGGCGATGCATCATGGCACGATGCAAACCCCCCCGGGATGCCCGGCGGCCAGTCATATATAGTCCATTAGTCTCCCGTCTCAATTGACGCAGGGTCTCTGTCTTTTCTATCTGATTCAGTGAATTAATCCGTTCCCGTACGTAGCTGACCTCTTGTTTCTCTCGGTTTCTGCTCTGTTCTGTTCTGTTCTGTTCTTCAATCCCCCCCATCCCTCCGCCACAGCTTCAATTCGCGATCCCAAGCACCCGCCTGGTAGCAGCAGCGACGATGGCTGGCAGCGGGCACTCGTACGACCCCAACTTCACGCAGAACTGCATCGACGCCATCGGGCCCAAGGCGTCGCCGCGCACCCGCGAAGTCATGGGCGCCCTCCTCCGCCACATCCACGACTTCGCCCGCGAGGTCGAGCTCACGACCGACGAGTGGCTCGCCGGCGTGCGCTTCGTCAACTCCATCGGCCAGATCAGCGACAACACGCGCAACGAGGCCCACCGCGTCTCGGACATAATCGGCCTGGAATCGTGAGTGCGCCTTTATTTTTATGCCCTTTTTGTCATTCCGTCCACAGGGAGTAGAAAGTAGGAATGTGAAATGTTTCGGGGGGAAAACTGTTGCAGAGAACTTACCTCCGCAGACTCGTGGACGAGATCGCGCACAAGCACGTCAACGAGAGCGGGCAGACGCCCACCTCGTCGACCATCCTGGGCCCCTTCTGGAGCCCGCGCGCCCCCTTCCGCAACAACGGCGAGAGCATCATCGAGAGCCCGCACAGCGGCCAGGTGGCCCTGATGCACGGCAAGGTGGTGGACATGGTGACGGGGCGGCCCATCCCCGGCGCCGTCGTCGACATCTGGCAGGCCTCGTCCAACGGCAAGTACGACTTCCAGGACCCCGAAAACCAGGTCGACAACAACCTGCGCGGCAAGTTCCGGAGCAACGAGAAGGGCGAGTATCACTTCTACTGCCTCAAGCCGACGGCGTACACCCTTCCGACCGACGGTAAGGATTTCCAAAACGCCCTTTGATTTTCTCGAGGAAGATAAAGACGGAATGAACAGAATCATTGGCTGACCAAATTTTTTTTTCTCCATTTGCCCTCAGGCCCCGCCGGCGTCCTCTTCGACCTGCTCGACCGCAGCCCCTGGCGACCCGCCCACATCCACCTCATGATCTCGCACGACGACTACAGCCCCGTCGTCACCCAGCTGTACCCCAAGGGGGACCCGCACCTGCACGACGACTCCGTCTTCGCCGTCAAGCCCGACCTCGTCGTCGACTTCAAGCCGCGCCAGGGCGACCCCAAGGCCGAGCTCGATCTCCACTACGATATCAAGCTCGCGCCGCGCGATTCCAAGTCGGCGAGCGTGTCGAGGCTGTAGAGGTGGGATGGATGGACGGGTGCGGGGGAAAATGTCTTGGTTGATATCTTGGATGATTTCAATTGGCCAATTGAATGGGCTGCCTAGCTGCTGTAGCACTTTTTCAAAGGAAAAATATGGACGACCTGTCGCATGTGTGGAGTACAAATCTAGCTTGCTTTTAGAATGGACGTAACGGAATCTTTAAAGCCGAGCGTATGTAGTCTACTACTAAATCCCGTCGACAATTGGAGTGATGACGGTAAAGCGCTTGCGGCAAACAATGGAGTGAAAACAAGTGCTGCGCTCTGCGTTGGAAAACGAGTCAATCGTAGAATCAAGAAACTCACCCCCGATGTCGCACCGGAAAGAATTCCGCTCTTATGACATCCAATGAGAGCAAGTTCTTGGAAATCCAAGGCTTGAGTCCGTCCGCACTATTTGAATGGACGCAGCCCTACCAAATTCCTACGTATATTTGTTTATCCCCCCCCAGCAAAATTCCTTTTCGACACCAACGACCCAAGCCCACTCTCCCAACCCCATCACACTCCACTGAACTCAACTCAACTCACTCAACCAACACTACCTACCCAAACCACCCCCTCACCAACCAAATCCCCCCAAAACGGCCAACAACCCACCCAACAATGCGCCTCCCCTACGCCCCCACGACCCCACCCCCCACCGCCCCCGCCACCACAACCGAAACCTACGCCCGCCTCTCCGCCCGGCGCGCGCCCCGCCCGCTCCTCCCCCTCGACCTCGCCCTCCTGCACTCGCCCCCCGTGGCCGACGGCTGGAACGCCTTCCTCGGCGCCGTCCGCGCCCGCACCGGCCTCGACCCGGCCCTCCAGGAGCTCGCCGTCTGCCGCGTCGCCGCGCTGACGGGCGCCGCCTTCGAGTGGAACGCCCACGCGCCGCTGGCGCTGCGCGCCGGCGTCGCGCCGCCGGTGCTGCGCCGGCTGCGGAGCTGGCCGCCGCGGGCCAGGGGCGCGCAACCACCGCCAGCCGACGGCGGCGATAACGACGACGATGGTCGAGGCCTGCTGGCGCCCAAGGAACGCGCCGTTGTCGACTACGCGGACCAGATGACGCGCGACGTCGCCGTCGACGACGCCGTCTTCGCCGAGCTGCGCGAGCATTTCTCGGAGCAGGACATCGTCGAGCTGACGGCCACCATCGCCGCCTACAACTGCGTGAGCAGGTTTCTGGTAGCCCTGGACGTGGGCGAGGTTAACGGGACCGAGTTGAAGTCTGTGGAGGAGCTGATGGAGAAGAAGGAATAGATTGCGGGCTTTCCCCCATTTTGGCAATTTGATTTCTCACGCCGATTCTGACCCTAAACAAACACGTGTATATATATATTCCAAAGTCATTATTGCCGCGACTTACATACGATACCTATGCACACCAGAACTCTATATTCCCCGAAAAGAAACTCGTAGCAGTCATCTCTCAGGTAAATGTCTGCGGCCGTGTCTGTTCCGGACAAAGCGATGGGGAAATGAATAAAAAATATGTAAGGGAATAGAAAAAAAAAAAAAAAGAAAAGGCCAAAACGCCCGCGCTTTGAAATTTGAAGAGCAAAAAAAGAACGAAAAATGTAAGTATGGTATCCGAAGGCAAAAGGAAAACGAGTCGAACGACACCCCGCTATGCAAAGCACCGTGAGACCAGCCTCTCCACACTCATTGGGAGAAACCCGGATCGGCCCGGCTCCGCTTCAACCACACTCGTCTCCGCAAAACGCCGACCTGCATGAAAGCGAAACTTCAACACAAGGTGGCCAGCAAAATGTACAGAGACCACCCCGTCTCATCGCTAGAGCAACATCGTGATCCGCCTTGGCTTCCTTCGTCCACATATGTCGTAACCAACTGCTTCCATTACAATACGTCGCGTCGCGCCTACTGTTAAATAGCACCCAATATAGCACTCATACCTTTTTTTTGCATGGAAAACATTTGTCGTTCCACAAGAGCGTGACAGGTAGATAGGCAGGCAAGAGCTCGGGTATCAAGAGTCGTTCGCAAAGCCAATGAAACAAGACAAGAAAAAGGCGGGAAGAAACGGGGTTAAAAGGTGAGGCAGGGGGTGGAATAGAAAAATTAATGAATTGACGACAATTGACGAAAACATAAAAGGCCAAAAAAGGTATGAGCGTGATTGAAATATGACGGCCCGCTATGCGTGGACAGAGAGACATTGAACCCGTCCCTTAAATCCAAACAGAAAAAAAAAAAAAAAAGCCAAAAAAAAAAAAAAAACAAAGAAAAGGAAGAAAAAGAAGGCCTTCAAGGAATCTTCTCAATCTCATCCCTCGTCCTCAGGTACTTGGTCGCCAGCTGGTCGCCGCCCTTCTTGCTCATCTCCATCCAGTGATGCGCCACGCACATGGTGACGGGGTCGGCCCGCGACGGGTCCTCGCGCTTGCGGTCGCGCGCCGACAGCGCCTCGCCCTTGAACACCTCGCGCGGCTTGCTCAGTGGCATCACCATGCGCGGCACTAGGTCTGGGTGCGTCATGTACAGGATGGCCAGCTCGCGCTGCGCCGCCGCGTCGCCCTCACGCGCCGTAATGGTCAGCATGCGCGCCGCGTCCGCCATGGAGAACTTGGCGATGGGGTCCTGAGGCGGCAGCGATGCCGACGAAGCGCTCAAGTCGTTCGCGCCTTTCTCGCTGGCGCCTCCGGCTGCGGCGGAGGCCGTAGAACCGGCAGTCGCGTGCGCGTTGGCCTCCCGATTCTTGGTGTTGAGCTGCACGATATCGTCGACGACCTCCACCATGACGCGGCAGACGTCTTGCTTCAGGCTCAGCGCGGCTAGACCCGCGTCCCAGAAGGCTTTGCCCGCGGCGCTCTTGTCGAGCATCCGCGAAGGCACAAAAGACGCAATGTACTGGAGGTCGCGGAACAGCGTCTTGGGGCGGATGTTGGCGTCGCGGAACAAGCCTTGCAACACGTCAACAATCATGTCGGTGCTCGGTAGGACCGCGATGGAGCGGGCGTCGCTGGCGATGGCGGTGACACCACCGCCATGCTGCTGCATGGGCGACGGCGACGGCGGGCCGTTCTGATTCATCGAGTGCGACCGCCGCTCCTCACAATTCGCAATCGCCTCCTCGAGGTTCTGAGCGCGTGTCGTGCTCACGGCAGGATCACGTGAGCTCAACTCGGGCACCGAGCCGAGCGTGGGCGACTGCGACACAGTAGGCAGAGTCGTCTCGCGCCGAGATAAGTGCCGCCCCGAGCGAGAAGAGAGCGACGCGATGATCAGCTTCTCCAGCTCGAAGAGGGCGTGCAGCTTCGAAAAGGGATTTGGGTGTGTCGCAAACTTTCGGAGCAGACGGCGGAAGGCCATGTTGTACGGGAACTCCAGGATGCCTGATCGCTTCGCGGCAGACATACCGGAGCGAGCGGTCGCGTCGCTGGACGATGTTGAATGTTCTCCTGCCGAGAGATGTGGCAAGTCGCCTGTCGCAACGTGCTTCGCGCTCTTCATGCTCTTCATGCTCTTCTTGCGAGCTAGAGAGCGCCTGCGGCGGCGGTCCTCATCCTCCTTGCGTTGGATGCACTCCTCACCCAAGTCGCCGCCGAACCACGCGTCAGTCTCACTGCCAGCTCCAAAAACTTGGGTACCAAGGTCGCTGAGAAGCAAGCCCGTGACGGTCTGCTTAAGATCCAGCAAGAATTTGCGCTTGTCTTCGTTGACGCTCTCGGAGTTCTTCAGCATGACAGTGCCACGTGAGGACGAGGCAGTCCGAGGGCGAATGCTGGTGGCACTCGAAGGAGACTGGGCTTGGGTCTGGAACGGCGACCAGAACGTCACCGAGGAATCAATGGTAAGAATCGGGCTCGAGCCACCGAAGTAGTCCTGGGTGTCCATAAGATGGCCGCCCGAGCTGTACTTCGCAGAATCAAAGCTCTGTTCAGACCCGTTCCTCCCCGACATGCTGCGAAGCGTGCTAGAAGTGCCGCTCGAACCAGGGATGAAATCAAACTTCCTCGAGCTGGGGCGAGCGTTGTTGTTGTTATTATTATTGTTGTTGTTGCTAGCGTTATTATTGCCTCCGTTCGCGCCGCCGCTACCAAGGCCGCCAAGTCCGGGCAGTGTCTCGTACTCCTCATCACCGGCAATGCTTAGCGTTCCGACGCCAGTCAGGAAGAGATCGCCCTTTTGGCGGCCGCTGTCGAGGATTTCCTTGTCGCGGCGGTAGAGTTCGCTCGACCAGAGCACGGGACCATCCATGATTCCGTGGGCAACAAGTTTGTTGACGCACTTGTCGACCTCGAGGCAGAATCGGTGAATGCGCTCCTCTCCTTTGCAGAAGCCGTTCTCAATGCCGTACTGAGAGAGCCAGCCGGACGTGATCTCCGACTGCTCGTCCGAGAGTTTGTTCGGGCCCCCGTGATCAGGCGACGCCGCCATTAGATCGTAAACCTGCACCTCGGTTTTCAGGAGGTAGTTGCTCGCAGCAGGCTTCGGCGCGTTGCGGTGACGCTGGTGCTGCTGGTGGACTCCGGGGATCGGCCTGCCATCGGCGGTCTTGGTCGGCTGGCCCATGACCTTCAGAGCCACGGCCACGTTCTTCGCCTCGTCGTACACGGCCGAGTTGCGCACATCGGTGATGTACCACATCTTGTCCCGAAGGTTCTTCAAAGCGAGCATCATGTCCTCGATGGTCGAGTCGTGACGCTCCTGTGACTGCTTGAGCCAGACGAACCAGGCTTCGAACTCTTCGATGGCAGTGGCCGACTTGCTCAACGAATCCCGGGGGCCGCGCGAGAAATAATTGAGCAGGGACGCATACCCGTTCCGAGTGAGACTAGGAACGGACAACCGCCGGAGCTGTTGCAGGGTCTTGAAGTAGAGATGTGCATTGACAAAATCAGACCTAGCCTGACACTGCTGGGTTGCGGCTTCCAACATCGTGATCAAGACGGACTGTTTCTCGTCGCGGGCATGGTGATGGTGCTGCTGCGGGCTTTGGTGTTGGGAGGATGACCGATGGCGACTACTAGCTCCAACGCTAGAAGTGCCCTTCTGAGTCGAGGCGAGCAAATTCGTCAGCTGGCTCTGGCTATGGTAGGGGTTCTTGGAGACTGGCTTCTCCGAGAAGGGCGCATGCTCTTCGGCTGGTGGCAGGGCTCTGTTGCCGACGCTATCGCTAGCATCCAACCTCGCGTCCCGTCGAATGGTGGACGTCCGATTGCTGAACCCCTTGGATTCGCTCTCCGGTGCCAACTCCTTGGGAATTTCGTACTCTTCCACTAGCTTGGCGATGTTCTCCTTCAGTAGATGGTAGTCCGTCTCCAGCTGCATCCTCTCAGCTGGGCCGTCATCATCCTCATCACTGTCGGTATCGGCCGAGTCTTCATCCAATTCCTCGTCTTCGTCCTCGAAATCCTTCCGCATTCTCGTCCGCAGCTCCTTCCCGTCCGGCGAAACATAGAGGACGGACCAACGTTCTGCGCATGGGTGGCACGTCCCGGAAGTGGCCTCCACACCAAGGATACGGCTCATTTCTGAGCACGCCATCCTTAGGAGGCGGCCGTATTCCTCGGTAGGAGCGACCTTGGTGGTGTTCCCACCAACCTCCCCGCTGCCGGGGAATAGGCTTCCGTTGGGTTCCCCACCGCGCCCGGCCGGCTCGAGCAGAGGCTCCCGCGACGTCTGATCGCTGGTGACCGACGAAGCGCTCATGCTCAGAATGGAGCTCGCATCTCCACCTGCACTCGCGCTGTTGGCGCCGAGCGTGGCCGAAGAAGGAGCACGGAAAGGCATGGAAGCGCCAGACATGGACGAAGCACCCGACGCAAGCCCGCCTCCCTGTCGCAGCTGCTGTGGCAGGTCTTTATCCAACTGACTGGAAGGCGGACGGCGTTCCGGAAAGAGTGCGTTGATGAGGGTATAGATATCAGCAGGGCAAACGACAAGGAAAGGCTGCACTTCGACAGTCTCGCGGGGAGAAGTGATTGCCTTTGCGGGAAGAAGAACTGGCGGTTTCGTATGAGGGCGGTTGCTCTTGAACCTAGCCAAAATGTTTTCGATGTGCGTCTTGATCTCGGGTAGCACATTGCCGTGTTGTTTCCTGAGCTCCAAAGTTAGCCAAAACCATCCGTTTTGGCGGCGGTCCGAATATACTTGCCAGTTGTAGGTCATATCAGCTACCGCTTTGTGGGCGCGGAGAGCGATCTCCTTGAGAATTCTTTGCCGCGCGTGCTCCGAAATGTGATAACCAGTCATGATCCCATGCGACTGGCGGGGTATGTTAGCAGATCTGACTCCAGCTCATCCACGAAAAGCCCGGCTACATACCTCTGGATGAATAATGGCATTAAGCAAGAACGTGGAAAAGAACCAGCGCGAAACAATAAAGGTTTGAGCGATACGTTGATGCCTCTTGCTAGAATCCTCTAGTTTGTGAATAATAGCGGTGCCGAGTTCCAAAACGCCGTCCGGAATGCCGCCCGCGCTAGGCTCGTCATCAATTACCTCGAAAAGCCTCTTCACGGCGCGCTCGTAAAACTCATCCGCGGCAATGGTGTCCTTTGAGTTGCGCGAGTCGGCCTGACCCCTTGACCGGAGGAACTGGTCGTCGGGCTTGTCCAGGATGAACTGGCCTTCCTGCAGGACTTGCATCAGGTACAACTCCAGGTTCGCCTTGCCCGGCCACTCGCGCATCCCGGTCCAGGCGTCCAGGACGATCTTGATAAACTTGTCACTCCCTGGCTTGGCCTCGACGATGAGCCTCGCGCAGGCTGTGGACCACGCTTCCGTACGGCGGAGATCCTCGGCGGAATCCGGGCCCGAGGAATTCGCAAAAATGGTATAAATCAACGCGGAAAGAGGGTCGTGCCTCTGAAACGACAACAAACGTTCTACGGGGTTGGGTACCTGGGGAGTCGGCTTCTGCGCCGAGCTCCCTACGCCCTTGCTCCGGCCTCCCTGAAGGGCCATGACGGAATCGATGGGGTCCAACGTTGGGCGAAACGACGTGAGCGAAGCAAGCTCCTGCTGCGAGAGGCTCGTGAGACGGGCGGCAAGGAAGTCCGGATTAGTGCGGATTTCGGAGATGAAGGTCAGAAACTCGTCCCTCGTCGACGAGGGAAGTTCATGCATGAAGGTTGAAAAGGACGAAGCCGAGGCTAAGGACGAAGAATTTTGGTAAATTCTGTCCCCGCTGCCTGCAGCTCTGGAGAACTTGCTCGGCGTCGACTTGCTGAGCTCCAAATCGGGCTCGAGCAAGGCGAATTGCCGGGTAGCCTCGCACGAGCTCCTAACGTCGTGGATGGCATTGAAGAGGGTGGCAAAGTGCCTCTTCTCGTCAGTTTTAAAATTGTCAACCAAAGTTCGATGGGCTAGCTCCCCGACGTGCAACAGTCGTGCCGAGAGCGCGCTGGACACCAGCCATCTGTGGAGCCGGACGCGCGCATGGTTTCTCTTTTGTTCCTGATACCGCTGCAGGCGGATCAGGTGGGCGAGCTCCGCTAGAGAAGTGGAGGAGGTTGGTACTGCTGAAGTAGGCAGGTACGCCTCGGTGTATTGGGAGGTATCGTGAGGCAGGAGACGCGGCAAGCGGCCGGCAGGGGCCGAGGCCGACGGAGGTAATGAAGGACGCAGGTGCGAATCAACGACTTGCGCGCTGTGGTGGTGAGAGTAGCTGTTGGTGCTGGCGCCGGGGGTGCCGCCGCCAAGGCTGTTGCTACGGAGGGGGTGGCCGTGGACGTGCCCGTGGCCTACGTTCGCTATAAACCTTTCGTCTTCGACAGGATTCCGGCCCAGTCTACTACCCATAGTCGAAGTTCGCGAACCTGGAGACGACGACCGAGGGGGGCTCGACGGGCGCGGAGCTGCTGCTGCTGCTGCTGCTGCGGCGGCGGCGGGAGCTTCTTGGGAGGGAGAGTCATGGAACTCCGGCGAGTGATGCTGCTGCTGCTGCTGCGGCGGCGGCGGCGGGGGCGGCGACGGGCTTCTAGAAGAGAGGTGGGTGATGGTGGGAGAGACGGCTGCTGGCGGGCGAGCGGGCGATAGAAAAAGACCGTTAGTGAATGCCAACACATCGCACAGGGCCAGTGCATAAGGCCGGGCAGCGCCCGCGCAGCCCTATTAGAGCCGGGGCCTATTGTAGGCGAGCGAAGAGGCTCGGGCCAGGTTTTTGGGGGGGAGGGGGTTAGGGAGGAGCGGCAGCGGGGCAGGCGGCCGTCGGGAGCACAAGGACTCGAGAGGGCGACTGAGCGAGTGGTGGGTTGGCAGGGCAAGGGGCAAGGCAGTGCAGTGAGTGAGCGGGCGAGCAGCCTTGACTAGTGAACGTACGCGGAGTCGAATGGCCCGCCAGCTGCGGCGACGACGCCGACGATAGATGGCTCCGCCGCATGGCGAAGCGACAACGGACGCTGGTGCGCTGGAGGGCGCGAGCGGCTGGCCCGGGCGAGGCTACTGGAGGAGGCGGCGCGCAACGCAGGCGGGCGACGGGGGCATGGCGCGCGAGGGCGTCGTCGTGCGGGCGGGAGCGGGCGAGGAGCGCGCGGCGGCGGCGGAGGCGGAGGTGGACGACGATGCTCTCGTGGCGGGCGGCGCGTTATTGGCGATGGCGGCGGCGATGGGGGCGGGCGGCAGCAGGTGTGCGCTGGCACTCGGCGATGGGTCGCGGCGGGAAGGCGCCTCGACCGCCCACGGCCCCGTGCTCCCGACTGGGGTCGCTCTTGCCCGCTGGGGACGGCCCGGCCTACTTATCGATACCGCGCCTGGCACAGCGGTATGCAGGCACTGTACGTACCTACAGCACGCAGCGCCGTGGAGGTGAGTCTCCTTGCTTCTTGCGTCCCTGGCCTGGCCCTGTTTCTGTTTCTGCCGCTCTTCCTTTTCTCCCGGTGTTTGTTTCAGACTGCCGGGGAAACGTACACCCCCCAACAGGAGCTGTACTGTACTGTGCCATACAGAGAGAGAGAGAGAGAGAGAGAGATAGAGAGAGAGAGAATGTACACACCCTGGCGAGGCCCGTCGGCCGATCGTCCCCGGGGTTCTGACTCTGGTCGCAGCGAAACGAAACGACGCGATGCGCAGCGCGCAGCACACCACGCAGCACGCAAGCGCAAGGCACTGCCTCGGTGGATTGCTGATGAGAGAGGGTCGAGCGGACGGGAGTTGGAGGTGAGGTTAGATGACTTGCAGGCCAGCGCAGCATCTTTCTTCGTCCCTTCTGGGCCGTCCAGTCCGCTGACTCCGGCCCGGCCGCGCGGCGCCGGCCAATCAGCGCCCGCGGAGCCGCGCTGGCCAGGGCTTCCTCAACGCCAGCCTGGCCGCCGCCCACTCACTGGTCACTGGACTTGGGCCGCCTCGGCCCTCGTCCACTCGCGTCGCCGCCACGCCATCCTCGCCGCCGCTCCAGCGCAACCATACGTCCTGCTCCAGCTCTTTTCTGATCTAATCGCATCTCGTACGGCATGAGCGCTGGCATTGTCTGGCCCGCTGGCCTTTTTTTTGTCCACTCTTCTCCCTTTCGTTCCTGTCAGAATCGTGCCCATTTGACCACTTGCACACACGCAGGTTCGCCTCGCCGGGGATCGTCTACGCTGCCCCTTTCGGCCAGCTGCAGACATGACTGCTGCCGCTAAGCCGCTGGCATCGCGCTATGCGCAGCGACGAAGCTACATACGGCGCTCGCAGGTACATACTACGTACATAGTGCGCATGGCTCGGTGCAACCCTCGATGCGTCGCTTGCGTGCGGCAGAGCGCCCGCGAAGCCATTGCTCGAACGGGCCCGGGTACGTACCGTCGCATATATGTAGGTATGTATGTGCGTATGCTCCTCCGGAAAACGCACGACACTTCCGCCATGCGCCCTGGAAAGGACGGGCTCGTCACCGCCTCGCCAGGCATCGCATCGGAGCACCAGCGGCCCGTGATAGGCGCAGAGCGCGTCGGACGGAAAGCATCGGTATACGTCCGTTGGCCCATATGCCGTCCGCTCAGCTCTGACGAGCCTCCTACACCTCGCCAGTGGCCAGTCGCATACAGGAAAATCCCCCCCCAAAAAAAGGTAGCGGTTTGCCGCCGGCCAGCGCAGCATCGGTGAACGACTGCGACAGGCAGAAGCGCCTGGAGGGACCGGGCCCGATGGCGTCAGCAGGGAAAAGAGAGAGCGGACGAGCGCGTCCAATGCGCGGCGCTCGAGGCGGCCGCTTCTGCGACCTGGCAGCGGAGCGAAAGGAGGTGGCGAGCCTCTGGCGGGCGGCGGCGCGCGCTCGCACGGTCCTCGCCAGAATCGCTGCTGCGCTTTGCCTGCGCGGAGTCCTGCTGCAGAGTCGGATCAGCATCTTCATGCACGCTCCGGCGTTGATGTGTTGGCAACGCATTGCAGCTGTCACGGCCCAGCCCCGCCCGCGCCCCATTGGCCCCGAGCGCCCGCGCCGCGCTCCCTCCTCTTGCGGCGCCCGCCGACCGCGCGCTCTCCCAGCTAATAAAGTCGTCGCTCCACGTACAAACTCAGTCCGTGTCCTCCTGTACATGCCGACGAGGTACATGCGGCTACCGTGCCCAACGCACCGAGTATGTAGTACACGGCTCTGACCCACTGCGTAACAAGCCTCCGCCCTGCGCCGCCAGCCGACCTCGTCCAGCCATCGTCGCCTCCGCGCAGGTCTATAATAGCCTCCTAGGGGCTTTGGCCGGCGCAATCGCGATCCATTCGTGCCGCGGGCCCGTTGCAGTGCATCGGCCAGCCGCGTGAGATGAACCGCAGCCTCCAGATCTAGTGGTTGTGTACTTGCGAGGTATGTATACTGTCTCGTTTTCGTCGTGCATCTGTCGATGAAAAAGGCGCACCTCGGGTCCTATCACCCGCAACCGCTCGCCAGCTCCGCCATCTCTTTGGACGGTCATTTCTCCATTTCGCGGCGCGCGACACCCAAGCTGCCCATTCAACCCTCCAAGGCAAGGATCTACCCAGCCTCGACTTTCGCCTGTACGCGACGGTATTTCGTATGTATGTACTTGGCGCCCGGTTCGGTCGGCACCCGCCATCTCCCAGACGTTCTGGATTCTGGATGGCGGGGACATGCCAGCAAGGGATTTCTTCAATTCGCGCTCCCCGACTTCATGCCATTGGGCACGAGGCGCGTCCGTCGAGCCCAATGCGGCCCGATTTCTGACCTCCTCTTGGATACCCAAAATCTCTCCGCGCGTTTTGCCGTAATGGAAAATGCCAAATAAGCTCGCCGATCTCCCGCCCTAGCGCCGAGTTAGGCTTTTTGATAGGATTGAGGTCCGTTCTTTTCTCCGCATTCATCGGCGCTGTCACCCCTTTACGGTGCTGATGTTGCGCTTCTCTATCACGCAACGCGCCAGTTTTCGGTGCATCCCAACACCGAAAGTACTTTTCGCGACTCGTGCTGGCAGTTTATTGGAGGAAGGTGTGGAAATGCTCTAAGCCACATGTTTTGGCATCCGACAGGATGCAATATTTGCTTACTTCAGTCCTCCGTTCTCTTATCCCATCCTGCCACGACAGTACGGCACCGCTTTTAGCATTTCCTGATCAATATCCTCCGAATTCTCCGAAGCCTGGGCGAGCTTTTCCTACACACGCGAGCAAGAGCGACGGTCCCAATTCCCTAGTTCTGCGGCGATCCTACCACCCAGACGGTCGCACCGCGTTGCTTTCCGCCAGCCAGGTTTGTCCCGCGCCTGTGTCGCCGTTGCACCGAGGACGGATCGCCACTGCTGCTGACGGCGCCGCCCTCGGGTGAAGCTGTGGCACATGCACACGCACACGCACACGCACACGCACACACTACTTTCTCGGTGACGGGAACACGTGGGCACGTGGCAGCGGCCGAGTCGTCCGGGTCTCGTCCTTGCGGGTGGAAGCGCGCGGCTCCATTGGACGGGCGGACTCGAGCTTCCTAGGCGCGCTGCGACTGGCTAAGCAAGTCATCTCGTGCAACCTGTAAGCTGCGAGGCAGGCGGGGTCATTCTGCCCTTCTTTGACGTGCTGCTATTAGTGCTCCTGCAACCGCTACGGTGACGGCCTATAGAAACCGCCTAGAAACGTGCGAGCAGGCTGTTGGGTGTTGATCCGGTTCGGATCGTGGAAAGCTACACATGAGTGGCCTGCCATGCAAGTCAGTCTCGGAGCGAAAAGCGAGGTCGGCTTGCTATCGAATCAGGACGTTTCCCGGCGCTCAGAACGAGGACATCACGTCTGTGGATCGTGATGCGCGGGTGAGCAAGACCTAACAAACAAGTCACTTGATCTGGCTGTACGGCTTTGTCGCCTGGACGCCTATCAAGGCAAGCGTATTACTCGGGGTCATCCTTTCCGATTTAGGCAGCTCTATAGTTCCAAGTCAATCACGAAGCATTGAAGGATCTGTATACCTGTGCTACTGCGTCCGCCTTCAGCCTTGTACGCTGTATGCTCGTCATGGGTACATTTCATGTTGTGCTCCTTTCGAGTCCCTTCTAAATTAACGCAGTGTTGGTTGGGCTATTTGGAGCTCCTAGGGCGTTTGCGGTGTAACCAATGGGAGTTGTTGGATGTTGGGGTTCTTTAGACGACGTCCGCCTGAGGCTTTTGACCGCGTTCACTTCTTCCGCTTCGAGCTAAGTCATTTTTGGTTCTGACACTGACCGGCCTGGACTGCGCCTCGAGCATCTTCAGCGGCATGCTATAGCACGGACATTTTAATCCCGATGCGAAATGCAAGGCGCATTTCGCCAATGAAAAAACCGCGTGGCTTATTTTTGTGTGTTGAGCGGTGCGTGCATGATGCACATGCGCTAATTGTAGAAATTGGAAGGTTTATTTTCGACGGGGCGACGAACCGCAGCCGCTCCTTGCTTCTTGGCAAGTCAACGACCCAGTGACGGACTCTGAGCGGCATGCAGTGCGCCTGCAGCTTCAATTGGGAAGTGGCGGAACACCGCCATTTCACGGCGTCGGATTTCTTTTGCAGAGACGTTCATGCTGTGTTGCGATGTGATGACGCGATGTAGAGTCGGTGAAGCGCATGTTAGCACTGAGCACGTTGTGGAAGATCGCTCTAGTTCGATAGGACACATCCTGGTGTCCTCTAGAGAGTTGACGAATAGATGTGTATCCCTCTGCTTCTCGTTGCTCGCCCTAGATGAGGGCCATTGGATGCTAAGCTAGCCACAAACTAAGAACTAACGTGGCATATGTGCATGAAGATCCGTGTACTAAGATATGAAAGTGGTATCGTACTGTTCAGCTGGTTCAGTCACTCCTGTATGCTTGAGATTGCGATGCTACGTAACCTTGCTCTCATTTTTATTTGTAAATATAATTCTGGTGGATTGTTCTCGTTGGGTTCGTCCTGTTGACCTATTGCAAGATTGAAGAGTACTTTAACGGTTCGGTGAAATGAGTGAGGGCGCTTCATATCATGGTAGAGATGCGCCTAATATGTTGAGTTGACCCATCAATAATACAAGGGCATGTGATTCAACATGAAATTAAGTTTGTTGAACCTACCATTGGTTTCTCCGTTCGGGCTATCGGCTACCCATGCGAAAGATTGTATCGACGCTTATCAAACTTCGTCCATGCAGGAGCTAGCAGACGTTTAATTTGTATAATTATATCGACAAAAACCTTACAAAGGCAAGAGATCGGAGTTGTAGTACTGTCGACATTTTTCGTAGACAAGCATTCAAAGGCTTGGAAGTAGTCTCAAGACGATGAGTATGCGACCTGGAAAATCGCGAATATAAAGTCGAAAACAATCCTTTTTAATCTCAAGTTCGTCAAACGTGTTTCACTAAATGCTCTGCAGCAGTTTCAATTCTAACCTAATCGACCGAGTTTTCTGTTTGAGCAGGTGGTCGAAACATTGTGACCTGTTTGCAAAGCAGCTTTTCAAACTCGACGTCCTGCTGCTCATGTCACCTCAACGCTCCCCTGCGGGACTCCCTTTACGCTCTGTAGCCTACGAGCCATGAATTGCATAATGGGCATCATCTCATCTCGGTTTCGCGGCATGTGATCGCCGTTCATCTTCCACTCTTTGACCTCTAGAAATTCAAACTCATCCTTGAGTCGGTTCAGAGCCGACTGCATCACGGCGGAGTTCTCCCTCGCCTTGCAAAGTAGAACTGGTGCTTTGCACTTGCCCGGCGCGCTCATCTTTGACTTCTCTTCTCCCTCATCCTCGACCTCCTGCACCTTTGGAGGTTCCGGGAGCTTCTCGGGCAGGAAACCGCCGATGCTGACTATGCCACCTAGCTCGACGCCCTCTTTACCCAAGACCCTAGCAGCCGCAAGGGCGACACAAGCGCCCTGCCCGAATCCGAGCACGAGAATATTTCGCGGCGCATAACCGCACTTTTCCATCAGGCCTTCCTTGATCACCGTGTCGGCGACGAGTGGTAGTGCGGTCCCAAAACCGGTGTCGAAGTCGAGCCCGCCGGTGCCTTGATCGAAAATGAGGTCGTCCCCCCATTGGAACCCGTCGAGATCAAACGGCAGCTTGTTGGGCGCGCAGAGTGACAGACATGCCGTCTCCGGCAGGCGCATCTGGTCGCCAAGCGCGCTGAATGGCCGATGCGAATCTCCAAGGGAATGAAGGAGGATAAGGACATTTGTGGGACGGTCAGGGGAGGGCGCTACTCATTACGAAGTCCGAGGCAGCTTCAATTAGATGGTGGAGGCGATCTGCGGTGGGTGCAGTGGGCACATACGAGGTACGACGTCGAGAGTGAGCGTGGACGGAAAGTCCGCTTGTGTGGGCAGACGGCCAGGCATTTTGCTTGGCAGAAAGCGTCCGAATTCCCAAGCTGCTCGAGATATGTACACAGTAGCGCCTGAATGTGAGGTGGGGAGGTGGGTAGGGTGACGTCGAGTTCGGAGTGACAATGGTGGGCCTAAGCTCTCGCAAGCTGTCGGTGGAGCCCCATAAAATCCCGAACGGGCTAGCAGTGCCGACCCATTAGGCGATTGTCGGATGTATTAGGTCTCCTATTTAGGCTTAGTTTACCAACAACCACTGACAGGCTCCCACCTTAGATAGCGCCATTTTCTATGTCAATGGACTTGACCTACCCATTCCAGACCTCCACCGGAATCTGTTTGCGGTTCTTCCCAATTCGGCCTACGGGCCAGAGCAAGTGTCCATCATAAACTCCGGCTCATCACCACCTTTCCAATCGCCTCTAGAGTTTGCGATAAACACTACCCAAGCAGCGAACGATTTGTCCATTCTTCTTGTTCGTCGCTACCCCATGGTTCTAGGGACTGTTGCTCGAACCACCAGCCATACGGGCCAAGGGCTTCCATGATGATGGAGCTGCCATTGAAGGTCTTCCGATGGCCGTGCGATGCGTGATCTGCAACGTTCGAGCCTCTCTTCTTGTCTTGCCGGAGAAAATTTCGCCTCCTTCTCTGGCGGCTCATTTTCGCACTAACTATTGTGAGCAGTTCAGAATACATCTGTCCGCACTACCAAATCGCACCCACCAAAGCATGGCGTGCCATTTCTTGATGAGGAATCAAGTTTCATTGTGTGAGAACTGGGAGCTTGCCGGAAACGACATGACCGCCCTTTTTGGTCTCAAAATTACCGTGACGCCAATTAGGTGCAGGGCGGCGCATGCTCGTCTATAGCATTTTCCGTCGATTGAATGCTTGGAAAAATACCCTCCATTGCTAATACCTGCGATGACAATTTCATATCTTATATGAACGCCTGCATGAGATGCCTCAGACATCCCCTAGCCACGTACCGTTCAACTTCACTTTCCGAAGGGAGGGTAAGCAGTGTAGGAGGAGCTATCTTTCTGCCATTGACTGCGCTATATAGTCATGATGCTAACGGTACTGAAGTTACAACATACCTATGGAATCGCTTGTTGGTGAGGAAGTTGTTGGCTAGAGTAGGATCCCAGCGTATAATCAATGAAGAAAATGTTGTCTTGTCGTCTATTCCATTTGCTGGAGCGTTTAATAAGTTTCCCGGTGAGTTTTAGTCAGGCAAAGAACGGGGTTCAATTCGATTGGTTTGGTAGCGGTATATTTGCTTATGAAGCCTGCACCGTATTCCTAGCACTGTGTGGAAGGCCGAGGGCACGAATGGAGAACGCTCCGGTCGCCATCGGCCAATGACACAGGGAAGCTCATTGGATACGCTACCACCTAAGCTTAATCAAGCGAGCGAATCGCCGCTTGCGAGTGCGGGGATTGGCGGCGCCATGCCGGACCGGCTCTAGCGCTCACGTGACGACAGGTTTTCGGGGTCAAGCGTGGCCCCCGGCATCTCAAAGCTTCGCAGCTGCGCGCGGCGTGCGAGGGCAGAGTGCGTACGCGACATCGACGGCCTCGGCCTCAGCCTACCTGTCTCCCGGCGTTTTTTTCACAACGCAGCCTCCGCCGCCCTGGGGTCTCTTTTCTTTCCGATTACAACCGGTTAATGTCTTGCTCTGTGGGGCTCAGCTTGCCTCTACCCATCTTTTTCTTTTCTTGTGATACCCACGCGCTCTGCGAATTGGCGCATCCGATACTGAGTCTTCCTTCTTCCTTCACCCTTCTTCTGCTGGGCACTCGAAAAGCTGCGAATCGAGCGGGCCCAATTATAGCCGGAGGTGGAGGGGAAGGTCTATCCGCTCTTTACGAGACTTGTATTCGCACGCAACGCCGCTAGACGCAAGTCGCGAAGTCGCCGCAAGGCGCTTCGGCCCCGGCCATCATGGCGGGTGTGATGCAGAACCTCGACACCTACGTCTCAAAGCTGGAGGACTCTAATCACGGTATGTCCATCGCGGCCTGGTTCTTGCCCGCGCACTAACGGTACAAATCTTCTACCATGCAGATATCAAGGCCAAGCTTCAATATGCAACGGATCTTCGAGACAATATCGAGCTGTGGTGCCAGGGCGACATGTACAAGGTCTTCTTGCAGAAGCTGATGCCGGTCTTCTTGAACGTGTTGGATGGACAACCGGTGTTCATCAGTAATCTGCCGGAGCAGGTACGTTTGTCGTGTCCATTTCACGATGGATTTACTTGCGCTAGAAGCTTTCGTATTACTTGGGACATCGACGTCGCTAACACATGGCGTGCTATTGCCCACAGCGCCTGCGGAACACTGTTCTCGAGATCCTGCATCGATTACCAATGTCCCCGCCCGAAGTTTTAGAAGAATATGCTGCACAGGTTGTCGACCGACTGATGAGCCTGGTGCGCATAGAGAACGAAGACAACGCTGTCCTATGCATGAAGATCATCATGGACTTTCAGCGACACCTGACAAAGGTGTTGGCCGACCGCGTCCAGCCTTTCCTGGAACTTATCCAGGAAATGTTCGAGATGATGGAGCAGGCCGTGCGGGATACGTTCGATAGTCCAGCGGCGAACCAACACCCTCCGCAGGGCGCCGGAAGCGCAGCGGTGCCCTCAACACCAAACAATCCTGCTTATTCGCAGTCGCCACGGCCTGGATCGCCGGTAGCGTCAACTTCGGATCTCGGCGCGGAGCAGCAGCAAGCGCGTCCCTTGTTGAAAGGTATGCAGTCGTTCAAGGTGCTTTCCGAGTGTCCGATCATCGTGGTGTCGATCTTCCAGGCGTACAGGAGCTGCGTGGCGAAGAACGTGAAGCTTTTCGTTCCGCTCATCAAAAACGCGCTGCTCCTTCAGGCCAAGCCGCAGGAGAAGGCGCACGCCGAGGCGAAGGCCCAGGGTAGAATTTTTACTGGCGTGAGTAAGGAAATCAAAAACCGCGCAGCTTTTGGAGACTTGATTACCGCGCAGGTAAAGACTATGAGCTTTCTGGCCTACCTTTTGCGCGTCTACGCGCAACAGTTGACAGACTTTCTGCCTACTCTGCCCGACATTGTGGTCCGCTTGCTAAAGGACTGCCCTCGAGAGAAGTCGGGTGCTCGCAAAGAGCTTCTTGTCGCGATCCGGCATATCATCAACTTCAATTTTCGAAGAATATTCTTGAAGAAAATTGACGAGTTGCTTGACGAGCGGACTCTGATTGGCGACGGGCTCACAGTGTACGAGACGATGCGTCCGCTCGCCTACAGCATGCTGGCGGATCTGATCCATCACCTTCGGGACCAGCTTTCCCGGGACCAGATCCGCCGCACGGTGGAGGTGTACACTAAGAACTTGCACGATAACTTTCCGGGAACGAGCTTCCAAACGATGAGCGCGAAACTGTTGCTTAATATGGCGGAGTGCATTGCGCGCCTCGAACCGAAGCGGGACGCGAGACACTTTTTGATTATGATACTAAACGCCATTGGCGACAAGTTTGCGGCCATGAATCGGCAGTACCACAACGCTATCAAGCTCTCGGAACAATACTCGCACCCGACCATTGACGCCGTGGCCGAGAACTATTTCGCCGACAAGGACCAGCCTCCGGAGTGGGATGAAATTGACATCTTCACGGCCACCCCCATCAAGACGTCGAACCCTCGCGATAGGAACTCGGAACCCATCGCGGACAACAAGTTCCTGTTCAAGAATTTGTTGCACGGTCTAAAGAACTTGTTTTATCAACTGAGGGCCTGCAACCCCTCCCATATTAAAGACCAGATCGATCCCCAAAATGCACCTCCGAATTGGGGTGATGTCTCTTTTGGGTACAACGCCGAAGAGGTGGAAGTCTTGATCAAGCTTTTCCGTGAGGGTGCTCGGGTTTTTCGGTATTACGGCCTCGATAACAAACAACACGCTGAGAGCCATGGCCTATCCCCCAGCGAGCTCCTTGCGAACCAGCACATGATGTCGAGCGACAAGGTCGAGAAGGAACTTTTGGAAACGTTTGCCACCGTTTTCCATCACATCGATCCGGCTACCTTCCACGAGGTTTTCCAGTCCGAGATTCCGAACCTATACGAAATGATGTTCGACCACCCCTCCTTGCTGCACGTCCCGCAGTTTTTACTCGCGAGTGAGGCAACTTCTCCGGCTTTTGCGGGAATGCTACTTCAATTCCTCATGGGCAAGATCGACGAGGTTGGCACGGCGGACGTTAGGAAGTCGTCAATCCTGCTCCGTTTGTTCAAACTCTCGTTCATGGCCGTCACCCTCTTCTCCACCCAGAATGAACAAGTCCTCCTGCCGCACGTCACCAAGATCGTCACGAAATCGATTCAGCTGTCCACGACCGCCGAGGAGCCGACGAATTATTTTCTCCTCCTCCGATCACTTTTCCGAAGTATCGGCGGAGGTAGGTTCGAGCACCTTTACAAGGAGATCCTGCCTCTTCTGGAGATGCTTTTGGAGGTGCTGAACAACTTGCTTATGGCTGCTCGGAAGCCGCAAGACAGGGACTTGTTCGTGGAACTATCGTTGACTGTGCCCGCTCGACTGAGCAATTTGCTTCCCCACCTGAACTACCTCATGCGGCCGTTGGTCGTGGCACTCAGGGCCGGATCGGATCTAATCGGCCAGGGCCTCCGGACACTCGAGTTATGCGTTGACAACCTTACCGCTGACTATTTGGACCCAATCATGGCCCCCGTCATCGATGACTTGATGGCTGCTCTCTGGGAACATCTGAAGCCTAATCCGTATAGCCACTTTCATTCGCATACCACGATGCGAATTCTCGGAAAGCTTGGTGGTCGAAATCGCAAGTTCTTGAACGGTCCTCCCGATTTAACGTATAAGCCTTTCGCAGACGACGAGTCTAGCATAGACATTAGGCTCATCGGCTCTGGCAAAGATAGGGCTTTTCCGGCTAATATCGGCATCGACCTCGCAATATCGAAGCTTATGGAAGTACCCAAGCAGCCAGCCGCGAAGAAGTCTGATCGATTTCACAAAGAGCAAGCCTTCAAACTGATTACCTCCCATCTGAAGCTTTTGATGGGCCAGGACGACCGATTCCAGCTGGATGAATTCATGCAGTTGCTTCGTCTGCAAGCCGCCGATCTCGCCAATGGCAGGGCTGATTCCGGAGAGGATCTGATGGCGGTCCAGGACCGAGACAAATCGCTCGTTAAGCGTGACGTTCAACAAGAGACGATGAAGAAGCTATTGAAAACGTGCATCTTCGCTTGTTCGATACCCGAGCTCAGAGCCGACGCGTCGCGACTCCTCCAGAATGTGAGTCGGCACTTTACGATGCTAGAGATCGGGCGGACTCTGGTGTCCATTCGGCACACGCGGAAGCCTTTCGACGTGCATTCAGGCGAGGGCCCAAATGTCATCGATAGCAGGGTCATTGCGGACGCAGTCGGCGATTCCTTCTCCTCAGATAACATCGAAGTCCGCGAAGCTGCCGAGCAAGTATTAGTGCACATGCACGAGACCGCCTCGGCGATGTTTAGTGGTATGAATGGTAGTGGGGGTCCCGGGAAGAGCGTGGTGGAGAAGCTCCCGCTATTTTCGCATGTTGCGAAGGTGCTCGCGCATAACTGCTTTGAGGAGGAGTGGTTTACGAAAGCCGGCGGGACCACAGGTATCAACATCATGATCACTAAGCTCGGGCTGAGTGACGCATGGATGGTGGAGCAACAGCTTGCCTTCGTACGCGCCCTAATGTACGTCATGAAGGACATGCCCGAGGATGTCACGGCGAAGGTTCGGATCCAGGCCAGGGACACTTTGGAAGTGCTCATCCGGAGGTGCAACAAGTCCGCGACGAACGAAGACCTAAAGAACCCGCAGAGCAAAATCTTCCACCTTTGCGGATTCCTCGTTTACGAACTAGCTCACATGAACAAGCACGTTCGCTTTGCCGCGCAGCACTGCTTCGCCGTCATCGCCGAAGTCGTTGGTGTGGAGACGCACGAACTGATGCTCCCTGTGAAGGATCGCTTGCTCCAGCCGATTTTCAACAAGCCTCTTAGGGCGCTGCCGTTCCCGATCCAGATCGGCTACATCGACGCCATCACCTTTTGCCTAAAGGTGAAGCATAACTTGGTCGAATTCGACCAGCAGCTCACCCGCTTGGTTATGGAATCGCTCGTGCTCGCCGATGCCGACGACGAGAGTCTGACCTCTAAGCCGCATGAGCACCGCAACGCCGAGGCCATCGTAAATCTTCGCGTGGCATGCCTGCGTCTTCTAACGACCGCGCAGAGCTTCCCGGAGTTCTCAGCGTTGCCACCGAACTCGACCAGGGCCCGCATCATTGCCATCTTCTTCAAGTCGCTATATTCGAAGTCGCCGGAAGTGGTAGAGGCAGCACACACAGGTCTCCAGGGCGTGCTAAGCGCGACGAACAAGTTGCCGAAGGATCTGCTTCAGAACGGGCTGCGGCCGATCCTGCTGAACCTTCAGGACCCCAAAAAGCTCACCGTTGAAGGACTTGACGGCCTCGCGAGGCTGCTGAAACTCTTGACCAATTACTTTAAAGTCGAGATCGGCACTCGTCTTCTGGACCAGCTCAAGAACATCGCAGATGGCCCAACGCTGCAAAAGGTCTCGTTCACTCTGGTGGAGCAGAACCGGCAGATGGGAGTAGTGACGGCTATCTTCAACATCTTCCATCTCCTCCCCCCGGCGGCGCTCTCCTTCCTCTATCAGCTGGTGAAAAAGGTTGTGGAACTGGAGGCTGCTCTTCGACGAACTCGCGATAGCCCATTCAGGGAGCCTCTAATCATGTACCTTAGTCATTACCCGAAGGAGGCCTGGGATTATTTCGCGCCGCTAATCCAGAACATCACGTTCGGTCGCTTCTTCGCCCAGATCATCGCGCACCCCTCCAGCGAGCCGTTGCGGCAGGAGGTTGCAAAGGACCCTGAAAAGTTCATCAAATCCTTTAGCAACCTGGAGGACGAAAAGGAACGCTGGCCAGCCGTTATTAACGCTATTCACGTCGCCTACTCGTTCTGCGCTCACCCTACGCTGTCTCAAAAAGGTGGAGAGGATGAGCCGGAGTGGCTGGTTGCTAACTACGACGTCCGCAAGGCCCTTTTCGATTCCGCCAAAGGCTTAGAGACTAAGCTACGCGCAAACGTCCTGGAACCGGAGCTTCGATTAGCCGCGGAACAGGCTGGGGAGCAAGTCGTGCGGGTCTTTATGGCATATCTATCACACAATCCGACCAACATCGACTACTTCTTCGAGATTGTGGACGCCGTCACAGCGGACGAACTGAAGCACTCGCCGAGCATATTTCAGTTCATCTACAAGCACCTCATCTGCAGCGAGTCGGTCGAGTTTTGGAGGGCGATTATTCACCGGTGCATCGAGAGCTACACCACGAAAAGCACGTCGCAGAAGACTAAGACGTTTCTTTTCCGCAACGTGCTCAATCCCATCATCGCGATGGATGTGCAGCGTAACTGGGACCGCCTGTTCGTCCCCGGTGCTCGTGGCACCAAGCTCATGGACAAGAACATGACTGAGTTAATACATGTCAAATTGTGGCGGCCCCAAGCATTCGTCGACCCTACGGAGTATACCGGCCAGCTGGGCGTCGACCACTCGCGGATGGAACTTTTGCAGCTGACTGCTTTGCTGCTCAAGTATCACTCGACTCTGATAGCAGATTCTCGGAAGGACATAATCAAGTTTGGCTGGAACTACATCAAACTCGAGGATATTATCAACAAACATGCTGCCTACGTCGTTACCGGCTACTTTATTGCGCAGTACGACACTCCTTCCAAAATCGCGATGCAGGTTTACACCGCGATGCTTCGAGCTCACCAGAATGAAGGGCGAGCTTTGGTGATGCAGGCACTTGAGCTGCTCGCCCCGATATTGCAGAAGCGTATCGGCACCGGCGAGTTTAAGATGCCGCTCTGGGCGCGCATCCCGCGCAAGATCCTCGCCGAAGAGAGTTCCAACCTGCAGCAGCTGCTGAGCATATTCAACTTCCTCGTGCGCCATCCCGACCTCTTCTATGAGGCGCGGGAGAGCTTGGCGCAGATTATCATCCCCTCTATGAACAAGATTGCCCCCCTGCCGAACCCGTCGAACGAGAACAAGAAGATTGCGCTCAACCTTACGAGTATGATCTGGAACTGGGAAGAGCGCGCAGCCCAGGAACACGCGGCAGCTGGCGGCGGCGCTAACAGCAATCGCGCATCTTCGCAATCGCCCCAGGGCCAAAAGCGCAAGGCGGACGGAACGATAGTGCCCTCGCAACCCGAGACGGAGGGTAATCGTTACGTGGCACCCCCGGCCATACGCAAGATGCTTCTCAAGTATCTGGTCCACTTTGTCGTGACGGTTCCGGAGCGGTACCCTATCCTATCGCAAAAGACCAAAGAGGCAAACGAGTATCACGGCAACCAGTCATATCCACAGTCCTGCGAAGCTGTAAAGAAGGCAGTCTACCTCCTCACCTCGCTTCTTTCTGAGCCATACTGGAGCGATCTGGATCTCGAGGGCATATTCCCGCGCATGACGGAGCCGGTCCTCACCTCGGATAAGAAGGAAGAAGAGAAATTAGAGACGTGGATCACTCGCACGGTCAATTCGCTGCAGATTGTCAAGGTCATCGTTAACGTGAAGTCCGACGACTGGGTCTTTTCTAACTTGGACAAGCTGCAACGCCTGTGCGAAAAGCCATTCCGCGCCGAAATTGTCGAGATCCAGGATGCCCTGCACAGCGAGGAGCCGCTAGATGGAATCAAGCAACTCCAACCTCTGGTGAGGCGCATCTTGAGCGTCATTCCTGACCCCATTCCTGAGGAGGGCGTACCGCCAGATGCTCAGCCCGGGGCTACCGAGAAGGAAGCAAAGACCGGAGCCCCGCCCAGCGGCGCGGTAGGGGGCTCCATAGAGAGCTTCACGTTAGACAATGACTTCGTAAATTTCTGTGGCGCGGTCGTGACGGAAGCGTTGTCCAACAATCACTATATCTCGGCCGTCAACCTGCTGTGGACGTTATGCCAGCGCAAACCCGAAGAGGTCGATCAGCATATCACTCCCGTGATGAGGGCGCTTCAGTCGAAATTGGCTAAGGACCACCTGCAGTCGTATAACGGGATCCCAGGCCAACCTCCGCCCCTTCCGCAGATGCGCCCCGCCGAACCACCCAAGGAGGGTAGTCCGGAAGCGCACGAGCTGGAAATTCAGACGGGCTTGATCCTCAAAATCATCGATCTCTTAGCCGCACGGATAGCCCAGCTTGGGGAGCAGCGACGACCGTACCTTAGCGTTCTTGCTTCGCTCGTCGAGCGATCTCAAAGCATGGAGATTTGCTTGAAGATTTTGGATTTGGTTGAGGGCTGGATTTTTAGGTCCACGGAGCCCGTTCCTACGCTGAAAGAGAAGACGGCTGTGTTGCACAAGATGCTGCTCTTCGAGCACCGACCGGATTCGAACCTCCTCAAAAAGTTTCTCGAGCTCGTCATTCGCATCTATGAGGATCCCAAGATCACGCGGTCCGAGCTCACTGTGCGCATGGAACACGCGTTCCTCATCGGCACGAGGGCGCAGGACGTCGAGATGAGGAACAGATTCATGGCCATCTTCGACAAGAGCCTTAGCCGGACATCGAGCAACCGCCTGAGCTATGTGATCTCGTCGCAAAACTGGGATACCTTGGGAGAGAGCTATTGGCTCAGCCAGGTCATCCATCTCATGTTCGGATCCATCGAGATGAGCCAACCCGCTCAGCTCCACCCGGAGGATTTCAAGTTGATGCCCATTTCGCGCTACCTCGGAACGAACGCCAAGGATCCGAGGCTCGCAGGGTTGATGAGTGTCGACGACGAGTTTGAAGCCATGGTCGTTGCGCACTCGAAATTCTCCCAGCAGGAACTCGGCGACATCAAAGTCCGGGACGTCTTCGAGCCTTTGCGCCATTTGCAGCACACTGATTCTTGGCTCGCCCACGACATATGGCTCGCCTTTTTCCCGTTGTGTTGGTCTGCGTTGACTAAGGATGAGCAGTCGGACCTTGAGAAGGGCATGGTCGCTCTGCTAACGAAGGAGTTCCACTGGCGCCAGCTCGACAAGCGCCCCAATTGCGTCCAGACGCTCATCGAGGCCTTGGTGAAGGCGACTCCGCGATTCAAGTTCCCGCCGCACGTCTTGAAGAACCTTGCCAAAACCTACAACGTGTGGTACGCCGCGGCGACGTACATGGAAGAGTCTTCGATACACCCGATCATCGACGCTCCCAAGATCCGCGAAAGCAATTTAGACGCGCTGTTGGATTTGTATTCGACGCTGCAAGAGGACGATCTGTTCTACGGGGTCTGGCGCCGTCGTTGCGATTTCTTGGAGACTAATATCGCGCTTTCGTACGAGCAGAACGGCATGTGGGACAACGCACAGCGCATGTACGAGCAGGCCCAAATTAGATCTCGCACGGGGGGATTGCCATTCTCGCAAGGCGAGTACATGCTCTGGGAAGACCATTGGGTCATATGCGCGCAGAAGTTGCAGCAGTGGGAGATTCTAGCGGACTTCGCCAAGCACGAAAACTTCAACGACTTGTATCTCGAGTCCACCTGGCGTAATTTCGATGCATGGCAGAACGCTGAGTCGCGCGAGCAGCTTGATTCCATAATCAAGTCAGTCTCGGATGCGCCGACTCCACGCCGCGTTTTCTGGCAGGCGTTCATGACTCTTCTGAAGCTCTACAACAATTACAAGACCGAGTCCCCGACTGAGTTCAACCGCATCTGCGACGAAGCGGTGCAGTTGTCGATCCGGAAGTGGCATCAATTGCCCAAGCGCATCACAAACGCACATATCCCTATACTGCAGAGCTTCCAGCAGCTGGTCGAGCTCCACGATGCCAACGTCATTTGTAGCAGTCTCGCCCAGACAGCGCCGGGAAATCTAGATATGAAGTCTCAGGAGCTGAAGCTCTTGCTCGGCACCTGGCGTGATCGCCTTCCGAACTTCTGGGACGACATCAACGCGTGGCAAGACCTCGTCACCTGGCGGCAGCACATCTTCCAGCTGATCAACCACACTTATCTCCAGCTACTTCCGCAGCAAGGCGGGGCTCCCGGCTCCGCCGCCGGTAACGCCGCCGGAGGCAACTCTTACGCGTACCGCGGCTATCACGAGACCGCTTGGATCATCAATCGGTTCGCCCATGTCGCGCGCAAACACAACCTGCCTGACGTTTGCATCAACCAACTGGGCCGCATCTACACTCTGCCCAACATCGAGATCCAGGAGGCCTTCCTGAAGCTCCGGGAACAAGCAAAGTGCCACTATCGCAACCCAACGGAACTGAACAGTGGCTTGGACGTGATCAATAACACCAATTTGAACTACTTTGGCCAGAATCAAAAGGCGGAGTTTTACACGCTCAAGGGCATGTTCCTGAACAAGTTGGGACAAAAGAACGAGGCGAACGACGCTTTCGGGAGCGCGCTGTATTTCGACATCAAGCTTCCCAAAGCCTGGGCCGAGTGGGGCCACTACAACGACGCTCTGTTCAAAGAGGATCCCGGCAATCTGGAAAAGGCTTCGTCGGCGATCAGTTGCTACCTGGAGGCCGCCAGCCAATATAAGAACGCCAAGTCTCGCAAGCTTCTTGGCCGCATCCTTTGGCTGCTGAGCCTCGACAACTCGGAGCACGTGCTGTCGAATGCGTTCGAGGAATTTAAAGGGGACACGCCGATCTGGTACTGGATCACTTACATTCCGCAGTTATTGACGAGCTTGTCGAGACCCGAAGCGCACATCGCCCGCGAGATTCTTAGCAAGATTGCGAAGAACTACCCTCAGGCGCTCTACTTCCACCTACGCACCAGCCGGGAGGATATGCACACGATACGCAAGCAGCAAGAGCAGAAGGAAGCGAGGGAGAAGCAAGTCCGTGCGAGGCAGCAAGGTGGTCAGGGATCTCCAAGCATCAAACAACAGCAGCAAGGCTCTCCGGACTCTCGACCTCAAACGGCCAACGGTGCGACACCTCAGCAGGCCAACGGCGAAAATGCGGCCCCGAAGGTGGAAGGGACCAAAGACCAGTCGCCGACGAACGATGCCACGGGAGGGTCGCCAAAGACTCCGAAGAAGCCTTGGGAACATACGGAGGAGATCATGTCCGCGCTTAAGACCGCGTTTCCTCTCCTGGCGCTATCTATGGAAACTATGGTGGACCAGATCCAGAAGCACTTCAAATGCCCGCCTGACGAGGATGCGTACAGGCTGATCGTGGCGCTGTTGAACGATGGCCTGTCCTACGTGGGTCGGCAACCAGCGAGCTACTCCAGGGACGTCAAGCTCCCGCCGACGACCGAAGCGAACATCACTCGGTTTGCGGAGTCGGTCTTGCCCGCGCACATTAGGAAGACGTTCGAGGCGGACTTCGTCGCCAAGAAGCCTACCATGTTCGAGTACATTCAGAAGTTGCGAACGTGGCG
Organism: Lineolata rhizophorae; assembly: GCA_010093515.1. Taxonomy (NCBI): domain Eukaryota; kingdom Fungi; phylum Ascomycota; class Dothideomycetes; order Lineolatales; family Lineolataceae; genus Lineolata; species Lineolata rhizophorae. The sequence continues at coordinate 815,090 of MU001686.1, forward strand.
CGCTCGTTTTGAAGAACGGCTCGACCGCCGCTCGCCCAAGCAATCATTGGAGGGCTTCAGCGCGCACCTCAGCGAGTTCCGCTTCCAAAAATTCGACGACGTCGAGGTCCCGGGACAGTATTTGGAGCACCGTGACAAGAACGCGGACTTTGTGAAGATTGAACGCTTCCTCCCGAACGTGGATCTCGTTCGCGGCGTCGCCGTATGCCACCGCCGCCTCAAGATACGCGGGCACGATGGTAGCATGCACTCGTTTGCGGTCCAGCATCCGGCCGCGCGACACTGCCGTCGCGAGGAGCGCATCCTACAACTCTTCAGGATCTTCAATAGCGTCTTGCTAAAGCGCAAGGAATCTAGACGCCGCAACATCCAGTTCCACCTACCGCTTATGATTCCTCTATCGCCTTCGGTGCGATTGGTCCAGGACGACGCGTCCTACATCAGCTTGCAAGGCATTTACGAGGATCATTGCCGGCGCAACGGTATCAACAAGGACGAACCCATTCTTTTCGCCATGGAAAAACTGAGCGCCATAAACCCGGTAAGTCCCTGTGGGGATCCCGGTCGTCCGGAATTGTCGACTAACGCTCGACCGCAGAAGGAGATAACGCAGGCGAACAACATTCGGGTCGAGACGTTCATCGCCGTTCAGGAGCAGTTTGTGCCGCCTACCGTCGTTCTCGATTACTTCCGCGCCACCTTCCCTAACGCCGCAGATTTTTGGCTCTTCCACAAGACGGCGGCCTATCAGCTCGCAGCACTCACGTTCATGACCTACATCTTCCATATGAACATGCGCTACCCGCATAAGATGTCCATCGCGCGCGGTAGCGGTCGCATCTGGGGCTCGGAGCTCATTCCCGCGATGGCGGCGGGCAAGCCTTTCTTCCACAATCCAGAACAGGTACCCTTCCGTTACTCGCCCAACCTGCAAACGCTCCTTGGACCGGTCGCGGCTGAGGGCATCTTTGCTCCCACCATCATGGTCATCGCCCGGTGCTTGGCCGAACCCGATGGAGAGCTGGACATGCAGCTCAGCATCTTCGTGCGGGATGAGATGACGTTTTGGTTCACGCAGCAACATCGCACGGTTCAAGAAGGCCAGCTGCGGGACACGGTCCAGACCAACTCGGACATCATCGTGAAGCGGGTCCAGAGCCTAGCGACGCCAGCGATGAATCTGCCCGCTAACCAAACCGTAATCGACCTCATCGCCGCAGCGGCCAATGTGCAAAAGCTCGCGCAGACCGACCCGTTGTGGATGGCATATCTGTAATGACTAGGGTTGGCAATTCTTCACTGTATTTCTAATTATTTCCTTTCCCCTATCTAATTTATTCTTGGGGATTGCGTTTTATGGACTAAGGCGGTCTGTTTGCACACGGGTATCCTGGCTTTCCATTAAGGTGTCGGATGTCGGACTTACCTGTAGGCCAGGTTTACGAATGGGAGCGACTTACGGAACATTCTGTGGATTAAACGGCTGTTGAAAAGCCTTTGTACCTACTGGACGTTTGGTTTCGGGTATAAAACCCATGTTGAGAGATAATTTGACCAGTACTTGCAGTTTTGGCGCAGTCAGTTCTGGACTTCCGTGAGAAATCCAACCAGTCTACCGAATTGGTCGGTAGAAGTATTTGGCCTGTGGCCGGATATGCACGGCTAAGGGAACGGGAGTTGGCCCTTTTCCAGACGAAAAGCTTTTGCGAGTTGTTACCTCTTTGTAGTTCCAACTTCCTGACAGTTTAGCTGTCATGTAATAGCCGAAGCCAATCGAAAAATATCACGCGGCTCCGGCAGCAGCGGTCTAGAGCCTAAACGCGAGTTTGTAGGGAGGCTCGAGAGGCGACAACCCACTTGCTGGTGAAGCCAGCAATCCGATAAGCGGCGTCAGATTCAGCCGAACGCCTCGCCCGACATCTGGCAGTTGTTATGAGTGTGTTGCGCTCACCTACAAATCATCGGTCACCAAGAAGAGCAAATCTTCCTAGTCCAACTGATCCCGCTGTTCTTCCAAACTTGTAAAATTAAGCGAACGTATGGCAATAGTAATTACGTTATGAGCAGCAGACTTTGTCTACTAGGGTGTAAAAAGGTCATGACTTTCAGCAAGTCAGCGGAATTGTATTGTCAAACTTAACAAGATACCAAAGTTTTAGGTATAGGAGCATTCACACTTATATAGTATTCCTAGTGGCAAGTTAGCATGCATATAGTTTCTAGGCATTGCAGTTTCTTCCAAGAAGCGATACTGCGCTAAAATTTTGGTGTTTGGTGTAGCAAACTAAGGCTGCATAACATGGTAGGTGTTGAAAACGATCCACTGATTTATACGTACCATGTCTGTTTTTTTGGCAGCTAGCGTATTGCCCTTGCTATCTATTGTGACAGTTAAATCTGCGTTCAAAACGCTTACTGATCTTTTAATTCAAATTAGATCCTGCTCTTGAAAAGGCAATGCCTATAATCATAGGTTTGCACCTTCTTAGCAGACGTGCTTATGGCAGCTCGCAGCGGGTTTAGTGAGTCTAGTATAATCCAACAGTGAGATACAGTCATTAGAAAATGCAACAATTGTAATGGAGCAGAAGGCCCCCTGTTCTTTTTCTTTTAAAAGGTTCTCGTGTGACTTCTGCCACCCCCCTTGAATGTATTTAACTCTCCTTGGTTCACTTTTCACCTTACACTTAAACAACACACCAACATACTTTAGTAATCGGTTGCTGCTTCCCTAAACCGAGACATGGTGCCGTGAGAAAGTGACGACGTGATTACTTGATGTTCTTTTGTGCTACTTCCAGGTGAAGTGTTCTACCCTGGTACACTATCTACTAGTAGTCAGTCATGCACTTGCGCGAAGTTCTTCCCAATTCTGCCTGACAAAGATTCTCGACCAGGATTTGAGAACAGGCTGTAGTCTGTCAAAAGGGCTTTCTGTTGCGCCTGTAATGAAATAGCTGGTAACAAACTCCCACGAGCAATGCTATAGAGATGACACAACTAGCGTCACTAAATTTTGTCTTTCGTCATGCTGTCCAAGCAAACTGTCTCTTCGTCGCCATTGAGGGCATCAAGGATCCTCCCAGATCGGAAATGCCTGCAAGCCAAGACAACATCGTTGCTATCCTCGGCTTTAGCCAAAGGCGTCGCGATATTAGCTGCGATTACAGCGTTAAATTTACAGAGCGTTGTGCACTTTGTTCGAACAAAGATTTCAACCTGTATATGAGCCTGGGGTTCACTGAAGCTGGTTGCCCTAGTGTATTTTCATTCAGATGGAGAGCTTTTGACGTCTTACTTTGTTTTGTTTAAAGTTCCCACGGATATTACGTGGGAGTCGGGGCGTTAATTCTGTGCCGTTCGAGCGTGGCTAACTGATTTGTGCGGATCTAACCACTACTACATAGTGAAATGACCTCCCGCACGGCCCTAGCGACCTGCGATTGAGACTGTCGTTTGCTGCACCGAGTGGGGATATCTCTTGGGCCCTCGGGAAAGGAAATGGTAAGAAAATGGGCTGTTTCAGCCATTCAGCATAGCGTTTTAGAGTCTATTGTCCCCTAAACTGCACATCACCTTGGACTGGTCGAGGTCGTCCTCATAAGTCGGAGAATTCCACATGCGCATGAAGTCCGTGTCATTCAACTATTGCATAAATAGTCGCTCGTTTGCAACATATAGAGAAACTTAGGAAATACGAACGAAACAGAATTACACCAGATCTCGGGCCCGTGCACAAGATTTCGACATGGATAGATCAGCATGAAGCTATATCTTTCTGACTCTTCCAGTCATATAACCTTTCTAGCTCATCTGTCATAGTTCCTAGCTAAGAGCTTCGTCTAGCTGCTGCCCTAAACAAGTCATGTTTTGATTCGCTTCCGACATTTAGCGCTGCCAATGTCTCCAAACTGACATCGAACTCGCGTCTGATGTCGAGGATAGCCTCAATATGCTCCAATCGCAGAGGCACACCTTCAAATGGGGCTAGCTTCCGGAGAGTGTTAATTGCATTCGTGACTTCCCTTCCATTTAACCTGTAAGAAACCAAAGTTTCAATCGTCGTCCCAACGTCAATGTCAAACTGCTCCGAGGGTAGGCGTCTAAGCGTCTGCGTCCATATAGACCGCCGCATCTCTATCTCGGGCGGGTCATACCCAAACGCAAAATGTATGCGGCTTTTCATGGCATTATCGAAGACGTGTATCCGGTTCGTGGTGAGAAACACTATCCCGCTAAAATATTCAAGGTGCCTTAGGAACACTGCCACAAGCGCATTGCGCTCCGCAGCATCGGCAACATCTGCTTTACGGGCCTCAAAGAAAACGTCGGCCTCGTCGAGCAGTATGGCCGCCTTCCAGATGCTTGCATAGCGTAGCGCCTGGGCAAGCTTGTATCCAAAGTGCCACACGCGGTTTTATTTGTCCAGCTCCGCCACACTCGCAGTCAAGAACGTCTTTTGCGTGATCTCCGCCGCGCACTCTGCGGTCAACGTCTTCCCTGAGCCGGGCGTCCCGTGGAGGAGCACGACGAGACCCTTCCCCTTTTGCTGTATCTGATCATCCAGGCTGTCTGGAAAGGCGTGGCTAATCACTAGAGCTCGCAGCAAAGCTTTCTGGCTTTCCCTCGATCAATGTGTCAAAGGAGTCCATGTTCCACAGGATTGGATGTATGTACGGCAAGTAGAATCGGCACCATTGTTTTTTTGCGAGCGAAAAGCCATACACGGAGGGCGGACATAGTATCTTTTCGAGCGCATTCGAATTGGGCTTAATCGCAACTTGGCTGAGGTGATTGTCATCCTGGAAGGTCTTCCGGTCGATCACGACGCGCCCGGATTCTTTGTAAGGTAACCACACGGCCGCCCACTCCGCCATGTCCCGGCGGTAATAATCCAGCGGCGGCTCCTTCATTTGTTTGGCTAGCCCGTCGTAGTAGCGGACGCACGTTCCTTCCAAAGCCACGAAGTCTCTGCCACGCTCAGTGAGCCGCTCAGTAAGCCGCTTCTCGAATTCGTCGCCATCACCTTCGAAAAACCTCCGCGGGTAGATTTTCAAGTCAGTAATGTTGGCTGGATTTCCGAAGCAAAGTAACGCTTTTGATGAATCTTGATGACGTGTTTGGCTTCGCCCAAGTCCGTGCCGTCGTAGTCGGTGTACGTGCAGTGTACTTCCATCCACTTGGCTTCTTTCGAATTTTCTTCGTAAGCTAGCTGACCGGGTTCCGAGTCACCCGGGGTTCCAACTCACTGACCCGAAACCACCCATCCTCATGAAAAATCGTGTTTATTCTCTCAACGTAGTTACAATTGCCACTCTGTACACATAGACTGAAGTGTTTGAGCTGCTGTTTCAGCTGCTACTCTTTCTGCTGCCCGTTCCTCAGCGTCGGCATCCCGTTGTGCCTCAAGAAGTTGTGAGGCCTGTACAGCAACCATGATTGTATCTATATCTGCAAATCGTTGATTTGGATTAACACGAACTTTCTTTCGTGGCTGTTGAGGCTTAAGAGCCTCAAGTTGACTATTTAATCTTTTATTTTGTGTTTCAAACTCTG
>MU001687.1:0-10617 GCA_010093515.1 Lineolata rhizophorae
CTGATTGCCCAGTGCAGCCTGACTTTCTGCCAACATAAACCCTTCACCAACAGACCCTTACCCTAACGTACCAGAGTAAGAGTCTGGGCGTAACATTTTGAAAGCTCTTGTTCAGACAGTTATCCTGCACTGCTGGGCAATATCTCGAACAACCATGACGATGTCGAACACCCCCGCAATGACGGAACAGGAAGCCGCCGACGAGATCAGGCGACTCCAGAAGGAGAACGAGAAACTCCTTGAGGCGGTCACTGCCGCTGGGGCGGTCACTACCGCTAAGACGGTCACTGCAACTGCAAACGAAAACCGACGGCTCAAGTTCCCGGACCCACCCCGATATGACGGCACGAAGGGATCCCTACGGGGCTACCTCACCCAGATGAGGGCTTACATCGTCTACTACGCCGGTGACTTGCCTGAGGAAGCAGACAAGGTCATGTGCGCGGCAGCCTTCTTGACTGGGGATGCCCTCATTTGGTTTGAACCTTTCCAGAGGGACTACCTTGAGAAGGGGCCCGACAATTGCGATCCTGATACGAAGGATATCTTCTCGAGTTTTACCACCTACGAGAAGAAGCTCAAGGCAGCCTTCGGAGATCCCGACGAGGAACGCACCGCAGAGCAGCAGTTGCACAACCTCCGTCAGACGGGATCAGCATCTGACTACGCCGCGAAGTTCCAGCAGATCAGCTCGCGACTGAACTGGGAGGATGGACCTAAGATGGTCGCATTCTACCACGGGCTGAAAGACGACATCAAGGACGAACTCGCGAAGCAAGACCGACCCAAAGAGTTCATGGACTACATCGCAATGGCAGTCCGCATCGACAATCGCCTGTTCGAGAGACGCATGGAAAAGCGAACTACTCCAGTTCGACCTTATCGAGCTAACATGGGTAAACGAGTCCCTCCACGCCAGGGAAACACCTCTTGGGGAACCCACCGTGGACCCATGGAACTCGACGCGACACAGCACCGATCCACGAAGAAAGGGATTAAGTGCTTCAACTGCGGAAAACTAGGGCACTATGCTAGAGAGTGCACCAAACCCCGACAGCCGCAGAAGAAGACTCTGGCTACGATTAATCGAGCCCCCGGCAACGGTAAGCCGCAGGGCCAGACCGGGCACACATCGCCAGAGCAAGGACCCGGCACCCTGGATACGAAACCCATCCTCAGAACGATTGCCCTGTTGGGGCGAGACGAGTACCCAACCCAGAACGAGGAGGGAGAGCACGAACAAGCTCTGAAGCACCTGGCGGGCGCAAAGAGCGCTGAACCGTCAGGAGAAGTATGCGGCAGCGAGAAAAGCATCGCCCGCACGGTCGCAGCAACGAGACCGCTGACGACGGATCATCTACACGTTACGGTAGAGATCAACGGAAAGTTCGCCGAAGCGCTCCTAGACAGTGGAGCACAGGGAGACTATGTGTCCCCAGAGTTCGCAAGGCACCACGGCCTCGAACTGCGAACGAAACGGAATCCATATACCGTTCATAATATCGAAGGAGACCCCATGACTTTCAACAATGGGACCGTTAATCAGGAGACCGCGCAACTCCCGATCTACGTGAATGGAAAGGAAACTCCGACCATCTTCGATGTTCTCGATACGGGATCAAGGGACTTCGTGCTGGGAATCCCTTGGTTGCGACGATGGAGTCCGCGAATTGACTGGAAGACTGGCCATCTCCAGTGGGAAGAAGCTCGTGAGGAAAGGCCCAAGAGCGGTCTCTCAAGGAGCCCCCAGCTACGCGAGACAGTAGCATGTGTGAGAGGATCCAAGAGTGGTCCCTCAGAACGTCCCCAGCTATCCGGGATAGCAGCAAACGAGAACGAAAGAGAAGGACCTGAAGACGGCCTCTCGGGACGTGCCGGCCTACTCGGAGCAGTAGAGCTGAACGGCAATGCGGATGAGCTTGGAGCCATACCGCCGCAGTACCGGAAGTACTGGAAACTCTTCCAGGAAGAGTTGGAAACTGGACTGCCAGCACACAGCCAGTTTGACCATCATATACCGCTGAAGGAAGGACAACACCCAAAGTTCCACCGAATATATCCCCTGAACCGGGTTCAGGAGGCCGCACTAGAAGAATACTTAGAGGAGAATTTGCGGAAAGGATACATCCGCCCCTCCACGTCACCAGCGGGATACCCGATCCTATTCGTACCAAAGAAGGACGGGCGACTACGACTTTGCGTCGACTACAGACAGCTCAACGACATTACAATCAAGAATCGATACCCTCTGCCGTTGATTTCGGAACTACGCGACAAACTACACGGAGCCCAGACCTTCACGACGCTAGATCTGAAGGGAGCATACAATCTGATCCGAATAGCAGAAGGGGAAGAGTGGAAGACCGCTTTTCGAACAAAGCGGGGACTCTTCGAGTATCTGGTAATGCCTTTCGGACTTACCAACGCACCAGCCAGCTTCCAAGCCATGATCAACCATGTCCTTCGGAATTACCTCGACCAGTTCGTGGTAGTCTATCTGGACGACATCCTGATCTTTTCGAAAACGCCCGAAGAGCATGAACGGCACGTTCACCAGGTGCTCGAGACCCTGGAGGACGCCCAGCTTCTTGTGGAACCCGGAAAGGCGAAGTGGCATGCACAGGAAGTCCAATACCTCGGCTATTGTATCAGCCCTGGGAAGATTGGCATGGACCCTGAGAAGGTACGAGCCATACGAGATTGGCCTCGACCGCAGAACGTCAAGGACGTACGAAGCGTCCTTGGATTCATGAATTTCTACCGACGATTTGTGAAGGGATACAGTCAAGTAGCGACACCCCTCACACAGCTCACGAAGAAGGATCAAGCCTTCGAATGGAAGGAACCTCAACAGCAGGCCTTCGATACGCTCAAGGAGCTAATTCTCCAAGAACCGATCCTTACAATCCCGGACCCAGAAAAACCTTTCGAAGTCGAAACCGATGCTTCAGAATTCGCTCTGGGAGGACAACTTGGACAACGAGACGAGGAAGGACGACTTCATCCCGTCGCCTTCTACTCGAAGAAGCTCAACGGACCAGAGCTCAACTATCAGATCCACGACAAGGAACTGATGGCTATCATAGAAGCCTTCAGAGAATGGAAGCACTACCTCACAGGAACGAAACATCCTGTCAAGGTCTACACGGATCACAAGAATCTGACCAACTTCACGACCACGAAAGCCCTCAATAAACGTCAAACACGATGGGCAGAGTTTCTTTCGGAATTCAATTTCACGATTATCTATCGGAAAGGCACTGAGAATGGGCGAGCAGACGCGCTCAGCCGACGCAGTGACCTCGAACCGGACGTACCCCCGCAGCAAAGTTGACTATTGCGAAAGGACTCGGAAGGGAATCTGACGACAGGACATGAGGTGTCTACCGTCGCCAGAGATGAGGCCCGACTGATTAAGGAAGTCCACGAAGCCAAGGCACACGGCCACCAAGGAGTGTGGAAGACCTACCAGCGTCTCCGACAACATCACCAGTTCAAGGGAACTAGGGCGCAAGTCGAGCAGGTGATCCGCAACTGCGATCTCTGTAAGAAAAGCAAGGCCCCTAGACACAAACCCTACGGAGAACTCCGACCACTCCAAATACCCGATGCACCATGGCACTCAGTATCATTGGACTTCATCACCGGACTACCCCCTTCGACCGAGCCTCTTACGCAAACGATGTACGACAGTATCTTGGTGATAGTCGACCGACTCACTAAGTATTCGTACTTCATTCCTTTTGTCAAGAACGGGAACACGCTTCAGTTTGTCTACGTGTTCATACGGAATATCGTAGCAAACCATGGAATGCCACGAGAACTTATCTCCGACAGAGACAAGCTCTTCACCAGTCACTTTTGGCAAGCCCTCGCAGCACGACTCGGAGTACGACATCGTCTATCCACAGCATTTCACCCTCAGACAGATGGACAGACAGAAAGAACGAATCAAACACTGGAACAGTACCTCCGATGCTATGTCAACTACCCGCAGAACGACTGGGTGCAGCTCTTGCCGCTAGCACAATTCGCGTATAATAGTGCATTCAACGAATCCACGAAGAAAACACCGATGTACGCCAACTATGGGTACACACCTACGGTATACGGCGAAGCCAGGGAAGCAAAGGATGCCCCTGCAGCCACGAAAGCAGCCGAACAACTCAAACAGCTGCATGAAGAACTCAAGACAGATCTCCAATTCATCCAGCGACGCATGACAAGATACGCTGACAAACGAAGGATGAAGGGACCACCCTTCAAGGAGGGAGATAAAGTCTACCTTGCTCGCAAAAACATCAAAACAAAGCGACCAAGCGACAAACTTGACTACAAACAGATTGGACCATTCAAAGTCAAGCGAAAGATTTCAGACACTAACTACGAACTGTCACTACCACGATCAATGCAGATCCACCCCATTTTTCATATTTCGCTGTTGGAACCAGCACCACCAAGGGCACAGCTCGATAAGACGACAGAGCTGGAGGACGAAGAAGAGTTTGAGGTCGAGAAGATCCTCGATCACCGAGGAGAAGGACCAGAAACAGAGTACCTTGTGAAGTGGAAAGGCTGCAATGACGACGAAAACACATGGGAGCCAATCGAACACCTCACGAACGCGCAGGCCACGCTGGCAGAGTACCACAAGCTGGCAAAAGCCACCCGCCTGACGAAGGCACCAAAAGGCGGTGTGCGGCGCTAACTCTGCAATTTCATTGGACGAAATTGCACGAACGGCCCGCAGGGCGAACGACCCCGCAGGAGCCTGGTGGAACAGAACCACGGCAGACCAATCATTTACCGCCCCCACGACTGCCTAAAATTTCGTCGCGTCCAACAGACAACTCACCGAAAACAACTCTCGCGACAAGGAGCGTTGCATATTAGACCCATTTGGCCGACCAGCCCAAGCACTACAAGAGTCTCTCTCTTCTTCATCATGGACGGACCCTCGCAGTCCACGAAAAGGCGGCTCGACACGAGTCTCGAGACCCCTTCATTCCCTACCGCGAAACGAGCACGATTATCCAAGACGGACCTGCAGCAACCAGCACCGAAGCACCCTAGAGCCTCGTTTCTCGAAGACCACGTCGGACCGACCGACGCAATTTCCGAGTGGCTCGAGTCTGTCGGATCAGACCGAGAACGACGCTGCCGGTCAGACAGCTACCTTCACGCCTCGAGCGACGACCCCATCCCAAGGGACCTCACGAGATCAGCGCCACAGATGGCCTACACACGAGATGCCGATGGATTCGCGGTGCCACCGACACCAGATTCATATGCCGGATCAATTGCGCCGTCGATCGCACCATCAGACGACACCGGCGCCACCCCTGGCTCGAGTCGATCATCAAGAGGCGTTGAAGACTCCTCCTACCGAGACCAGAACCTAGCCTTCAACCATGTCTACATGCGCGAACGATACGAGCAATTCCCCGAACATGTGTCCAGCCTTGTTGATCACGTCCGCCGGGATCGTGAATCCCCGGGACCATCACCCGATGAGGTGTGGCAAGACATGGACCTTACCGCCCTTGAGACAAAGGGGCTCGACGAGCCAGAAGTGGAGGACTACTTCAGGGACAGAGTGTTCCCCAAACCCAAGCAAGGGGACGACCTAAGACGCAGCGACAGACAGCCGATGTCTAGGTATGCCGTCCCCAACGCCGGACCACAATTCAAAGTCAGCAACCCATTCCCCGACATGCTATACGGATACAGCCGTCATCACGCATTTCCCAACCAGCAGACGCAACTCATCTCCATGGGAAACGAAATGAATGGAACAGCCAACAGCCAGAGTCTGATGTACCCATTCTTCGTCATCGAATTTAAGGGAAACGGTGGAGATCTGTGGGTAGCCACGAACCAATGCCTTGGAGCATCCACGTCCTGCATCAACATCGCCGAACGCCTCAATGACCAACTAAGGAAGTGCAAGAGCAGCAAAGTCAAACCAGTTGACAGCACCGCGTTCAGCATCGCCATGAATGGCGAAGTCGCACGACTCTACGTCTCATGGAAGCACAGCGACTTGGACTACTACATGCAGAAAGTCGATAACTTTCTACTCCAGAAACCCCAGGACTACATCGAATTCCGCAAGCACGTCAAGAACATCATCGACTGGGGGAAGGACACCCGTTTGAAGGAGATTCGAGAATCATTGGACACTCTTTTGGAAGAAAGCCGGAAGCGAACCTCCGAAACGGCGAAATCTCGCCCGCCACCGACTAAGGACTCAACCAGCAGGAGCAAAAGGCACAAACCTCCTCCATCGCGCAAAAGCAGCAGCAGCGGGCACGACACCAAGCAAGCACGAAGCGAACCAGAAGACCAGTATTGGCAATGGAGCGAAACAGCCGGACAGTACTACCATGTCCACTCCGACAGGACCATCGAATGGGCACCACCAACGCAACAGTCTCCTCACCCGGAAAGCGACTGTTGAACACATCAATACGGTCGTTGGGACATCGACCATGAAGGAGGGGAAACCTGTTACAACCTGCCAAGCCGTGGCAGCGTTGCAAGCACGTGACCACGGGTGGTCACGACACCACGGCACGACATCAGGTCAGGAGTGACCACAGGGCAATTGACCACGGGGCAATAGCACCGAGACAAATGGCACAAGACCTACAGGCAGGAGGACAGTGATGCGACCAGGTGGTGATAGCACCTGGGATGGCACCTGTGATGCAGTGTCTCAGGCGAGTCACTGGACACAGCCGCCCAACAGGCCGATGCCTGTTGCTTGAGAATTATTTAGGAGCAGCGAGCTTCCCTCGCTGCTCACACCAGTCTTTACCTAGACAGCTTTCAATCTAAGTCTTTGTCTGATTCTCAGAGAAGAGGCACCAAGCCTTACGCCACCCTGATTGCCCAGTGCAGCCTGACTTTCTGCCAACATAAACCCTTCACCAACAGACCCTTACCCTAACGTACCAGAGTAAGAGTCTGGGCGTAACAGCCGGAGGCCTATTCGTATCCGACTACGACGTGCGGGATCAAATCGCCCCGTTCCGGCACGGATTCTGACTTAGAGGCGTTCAGCCATAATCCGGCAGATGGTAGCTTCGCGGCACTGCCCGGTCGGACAGCCGCAAAAACCAATTATCTGAATCCGCGGTTCCTCTCGTACTAAGCGGAATTACCGTTGGGGCGACGGTCATCAGTAGGGTAAAACTAACCTGTCTCACGACGGTCTAAACCCAGCTACACCCGAGAGCTTTCATCGTGCGTCGAGCGCGCAGGAAAGGTGGTCGATTTCGCAAGACCCGAACAACACTATCTAACACGAAGAGGAAAAAGAACAAAGTCGCGCCGAGGTCCTACGTTCGCAAGTCGCGCGGACCGATTCATGACCGCACCCTTCCGCCGCCCGATTCCTCCCGACCATGCTCCGGTAACGCCGCCCCAGGAACCGCGCGTGCCCCGTCACGCTCGCATCAGGACACCGTGTACTTGGCGAAGGCTCGCGCCAAGGCCTTCTTGCAGCTGACCTTCTGGCTGCCCACGAACGAGTCGACGGCGACGGCGACGGCGCGGTCGATGTCGGCCGCGCCGCAGTACTCGGAGAGGCGCATCTTGGCGAAGGACTCGGCGATGCGCAGGATCGACTCGAGATGTCGGACCTTCGAAACACGAGAGCGGTTAGCGCGCGACGGATCGCGGAGCGGGGGACACGGGGCGGACTCACCGTGATGGGATACGCGCCCGCCGCCAGCGACTCGCGACGCATGTCGGCGAAGAGGCGAGCGACCTTGTCCTGATCCATCTGGTACAGCTTCGGCCGGCACTTCTCGCGGGCGTAAAGGATGTACTTCCTCAGCAGCTCTTGGGATATCCCGTCCGCGGGTCCTCCGCCGTCGACGTCCATGCCGCCGGCGCCGTCGTCGGCGGCGGCGCTCGAGGAAGCCGCCGGGCGGGCCCGCCCGTGGGACTCGACGACGAAGCCGGCCAGGCGCTCGTCCTCGCTCGGGTCGACGGTGTCCCGGACGACGCAGAGGATGTCGAAGCGCGACAGGACGGGCTCGGTGAGCTCCACGTTCTGCGAGAAGGGGACGGTGGGGTTGTACCGGCCGCCGATGGGGTTCGCGGCGGCGACGATGGCGCACCGCGCCTGGAGGGTCGTGACGATGCCGGCCTTGGAGATGGAGATGGTCTGCTGCTCCATGGCCTCGTGGATCGACGTCCGGTCCCGGTCGTTCATCTTGTCGAACTCGTCGATCAGGCAGGTGCCCTTGTCGGCGAGCACCAAGGCGCCGCCCTCGAGCGTCCACTCGCTCGTCAGCGGGTCGCGACGGACGCTCGCGGTCAGCCCGACGGCGCTCGCGCCCTGGCCGGTGGCGAACACGGCCCGGTGCGCCGTCTTCTCGACGTACTTGAGGACCTGGGACTTCGCGGTGCCGGGGTCGCCCAGCAGGAGGACGTTGACGTCGCCCCTGATGGAGTGCCTGCCGCGGGCCTCCTTGCCCACGCCGCCGAAGAGGGAGAGCGCCACGGCCGTCTTGACGTCCCGGTGGCCGTAGATGCCGGGCGCGACGGAGGCGACGATCTTGTCGACGATCCGGGGGTCGCGCGAGAGGGCCCTGATCTGGCGCTCGTCGTCCTCGGTGAGGCGGAAGCCGGCCAGCTGGTCGTGGGACTTGGCGACGTGGTTGGCCTCGAGCACCGTCGCGAAGACCGGGAAGCCGTTCTTGCCGTTGAGCGCGGCGTCGTAGTTGTTGCGGTAGACGCCGGTGACGGCCACCTCCTCGCCCGGCTTGACGGAGTCGATCAGGTCCCAGAGGAGGACGACGTCGCGGCGGCAGGGCAGCCTGCCGGGCGGGACGGTCCCGGGCGATTCCTGGAGGGTGACCTTTTGGAAGTTCCGGTAGACGGTCCTCTCCGAGTTCAGCGAGAACGGGCCCCTCGACTGGCACTCCTGGCAGTACGAGACCCGGACCTCGACGTTGGAGTCCTGCGGGAACGGGCCCAGGGTCACGCCGCAGCTGCCGCAGTCGAACCTGACGTACTTCAGCTGGGGGAAGATGCCGGTCCGGCGGGTGACGACGCCGCTCACGCGGACGAGGCAGTTGAGGTGGCCCTGGCGCAGCTGCCTCAGCGTGTAGCGGACCGGGAGGTCGGCGACGCGGACGTGGATCTCGGGGCGGATCCTCTCGTAGTCCGGGTAGTGGAGGAGGACGACCTCGGACGCGACCTGGTCGAAGATGGGCAGCACCTCGGCGGGCGCGTTGGCCGCGAAGTAAGCCAGCGTGGCCTTGGACTCGGCGAGGTGGTCGAAGGACACCTCGAGGGACTCGGCGTTGACCTCGCCCAGGGTCCGGATGCGGGCGCCGTAGACGGAGGCGCCGCGCTCGTCCGTGTACTCGGTGAGGAACGACTTGAACTCGCGGGCGACGGTCTTCTGGACGGCCGGGCGGGCCACCCAGTCGGCGACGCTGGCGGCCTTGACGTCCTGGAGCGCCTCCAGGGACAGGTCCTCGTCCATGACGTCGTCGGCGGCGCCGGCGTCGTCGCGGTCCTCGTCGTAGCGGCGGCGGCGGCGGCGCGGCTGGCCCGAGAGGTCCGCCATCAGGTCGTCGTCGTCGTCGTCGTCGCCGTCGCCGCCGGCGTGGTGGAGGAAGGCGGCGGGCATGCGGCGCTGGCGGGCGACCTCCCTGTCGCGGCGGTTGAGGCGGGCCTCGAGCCGGCGGCGGGCGGCGGGGTCGAGCTCGGCGTGGTCGCCGTCGTCGTCGATGCCCGGGCCGCCGTAGCGGTCGTCCTCGCGGCGCGCGTAGTCGCGCTCGAAGTTGTCGGCGAACAGGTCGATGCCGGCCTCGTCCTCGGCCATCTCGTCGGCGTCGTCGACGTCGCCGACGAGGAGGTCGTCGTCGTCGAGGACGCCGTCGTCGTCGAGGAGGTCGTCGTCCCGGGCGGGGCGGGCGGGGAACGCGGGCGGCGACGAGGCCGGCGCTGGCGACGGGGTCAGCGGGGCGGGCGGGCTCGAGCGAGGACGGGGAGCACTCACGGCTGGAGGGCGGGCCGGCGGCCGACGAGGGCACGTCGTCGTCGGCCCCGCGGGCGCGCTTGCGCCGGGTCGCGGCGGCGGGCGCGCCGCGGTTCGCGGAGGACGCGCTCGGGCGGAGCGGCGAACTCATCTCGAGCGGCGGGCGAGAGCGGCGGGGGAGAGCGGCGAGGGGGCGCGAGGCTCGGGCTGCGCGCGCGGGTGGGGATGGAAGGGGACGGAGGCGGCGAGGGAGGAGGAGGGCGACGCGCGGAAGGGGATGAGCGGGAGGCGAGCGACGCGTCGACGCGCGCGCGCCGGGCGGCCAATCACCGGCCGCGGCGGGCCCGGCGCGGGCGCGGCCCGTGCGCGCCGCCGCCGCCCATATCAGGAACCCGCGACCCGCGCGCCGCGCGCCTTCTCGTCCGTCAGCCCGCGCGCCCGACCGCTCACCACCTCGCCCCCCCACCGCCGCCCCCGCCTCGCCCCGCGACGATGGCGACCGCGGCGCCGGACCCCGAGGCGCCGCAGACGGCCCAGGACTTCATCGACTCGCAGCTGCGGCTCGAGGCCGACGCGCGCGAGGCGCTGCCCTACGTGCGCACCCTCCCCTCCCG
>MU001687.1:10832-29368 GCA_010093515.1 Lineolata rhizophorae
CCCCCCCCCTCGCCGCTGACGCCCGGGGCCCGCGCAGCGATTCGACGCCTGCACCCGCCCGCTCGGCGCCCTGCGCCAGAGCCTGTTCTCGTGCCTGACGTGCAACCCGCCCCCGCGCGACCCGGCCGGCGTCTGCTACGCCTGCTCCATCGCGTGCCACGGCGAGCACGCCCTCGTCGAGCTCTTCTCCAAGCGCGACTTCGTCTGCGACTGCGGCACCGCCCGCCTGCCGCCGTCGGCGCCCTGCGCGCTGCGCGGCGGCGCGCGCTCCGAGACGCCCGCGCCCGCCAACCGCTACAACCACAACTTCGCCAACCGCTTCTGCGGCTGCGGCGGCGACTACGACGCCCACGCCGAGACCGGCACCATGTTCCAGTGCGTCGGGCTCGGCTCCGCCGACGACGGCGGCTGCGGCGAGGACTGGTGGCACCCGGAGTGCGTGCTCGGGCTGCCGCGGGACGGCCGCCGGCCGCGGCGCGCCGGGGGCGGGGACGGGGACGGGGACGGGGACGGGGACGACGAGCCGCCGCTGCCGCCGGGGTTCCCCGCCGAGGACGACTTCGACGCCTTCGTGTGCTACCGGTGCGTCGCCGCCTTCCCGTGGATCCGCCGGTACGCGGGCTCCGACGGCTTCCTCCCGCCCGTCTACCGCGCCGGGCCGGGCGACGGCGACGGCGCGCCCGCCGCCGCCGCCGCCGCCGCCGCCGCCGCGCCCGCCGCCCGCGACGCGCCGCTCAAGCGCGGGCCCGACCGCGGCTCGCCGGACCCGCGCGGCCGGCCCGGCGACGGCGGCAGCGACGGCGACGGCGGCGCCAAGCGGCGCAGGACCGGCGGCCCCTCCCCGGCCTGCCGCGCCCCCGCCGGCTCGGCCGACCCGTCGCGGCCGCTGTCGCTCTTCTGCAAGGACGGCTTCCGCGCCTCGTTCTGCCGCTGCGCCGACTGCTTCCCGCCGCTCGCCCGGCACCCCTGCCTGCTGGAGGAGGAGGAGACGTACGAGCCGCCCATGTCCGACGACGGCGGCGGCGGCGGCGGCTCCGGGGCCGACGGGGCCAGCGCCGGCACCGGCAGCCTGCTCGACCGCGGCGAGGCCGCCCTGAGCAACGTGGACCGGGTCAGGGCCATCGGTAAGTTCGGGGGGGGGGGGGGGGGGGGGGGGGGGGGGCGCGCGCGACGCGATCCCTCTCCCCCCTCTCTCCCCCCCTCCCCCCTCTCCACCCCGACCGCGGCTTCTGACCTCCGCGAGCAGAAGGGGTCATGGCGTACAACCACCTGAAGGAAAAGGTCAAGTCCTTCCTCGCCCCGTTCGCCGAGTCCGGCCGCCCGGTCGGCGCCGAGGACATCAAGGCCTACTTCGAGAAGCTCCGCGGCGACGCCGACGGCGTCGGCGCCGCGGCCGCGGCCGCCGGCGGGGCCGGGTCCTCCGGCGGTGGCGACGGCGGCGGCGGCGGCGACGACGGTGCCGGTCGCAGGGAGCAGAGCGGTGAGTTCACGTCCCGTCCGAACCGGGGTCGACGCTCGTCGGCGGCTGACGGGGTCCCATCGTCAGGGTACTGAATCGGGGGCTCGCGGGCTTCGGCCCGGCCCGTGGCCGCGTCCCCGCCAACGGTTGGCCGGGCAGCGTTTCGAGCACGTGATCGGGGGGGAACTTTTGGCGTTTGCGTTCGGCGGCCCCGGAACGCATGTAAACAATCAATCCACTCAGAAAGTAGCAGAATGCAATTCACTACCGACGCTCTATCTCCTAGACGTGATGACCTACGTACAGTGCGCGAGGGTATCTTCGAAACGCAGCGGTGAGAGAGAGCGCCGCGAGAGCGCCGCGAAACGTGCAAACGGACCCGCCCAAGCCCAACCGAACTCCTTCCGAGAGCGCGCTCAATCGACCTTCGGCAGTTTCGTCCCGCTCCTGTTCCCGCCGCTGTCGCCGGACCTCTGCCTCTTCACGGCCTGCCTGTCGCCCCGACTCTTGGCCCCGCCCAGGTCCTCGTCGGCGGCCGACAGCGGGCTGTTGAACCCGCTGCCGCCGCCGGCGGTCGCGGCCGAGCTGCCCGCGGGGATCTCCTCGGCCAGCCGGTCCGCCACGTCCGGGTCGTGCTCCCGCCCCCCGGCGGAGGCGGCCGCCGGATCCGTCCGCGGCGCCGTGGAGAGCGCGTCCGCCGAGCTGCGGCCGTCGTCGGCGTCGGCCATCTCGTCGTCCTCGGCGCCGCCGGGCCCCCCGACGACCGTCCGGGGCGCGCCCTCGCCGGCGAGGCCCATCGGCGGCGCCCGCGGGCCGCCGGCGACGCGCCGCTCGAGCTGCTCGTCCGAGACGTCCGACGCGGCGCTGTCGAAGGAGGAGCGCGTCCCCAGGTCGAACAGCTGCGGGGCCGTCGCGGGGAGGGCGTGCGCCGGCCCGTCGGCGAGGCCCTCGGACAGCTCGTCGCAGGCGGACTCCTCCGAGGAGTCCTCGTCGGCGGACGAGGACGAGGAGACGAAGACATAGGACGCCGGGGGGAGCTCCGAGGCCGGCAGAGGGGTGTGCTTGGCCGAGACGATCCGCTCCGAGAAGCCGGGCCCCTCGGGCGGCCCGTCCCGCTCGAGCGCCCTGCGGATCTTGGGCGCGAGGCCGGCGCGGGACCCGCGCGAGGCCCCCCCGCCCTCCGGCGGGCCCCGGACCCGCCTGGCCCTCACGTCGATGGCGAAGTGGTCGTCCGGCTGCACCCCTCCCAGCCCGCAGACCTCGAACGCGCCGGCGCCGGCCCGCTCCGAAGGCTCCGACCTCGCGGGGAACTCGTCCTCGAACTCAATCTCGTCCGAGCTCGACGGCGGCGGCGGCGGGTCCCCGGCGTCGGGATCCCGCCCCGCGGCGTCCGACGACAGCGGGCCCTTGGGGGACGCGCCCCCCTCGGCCGCTCCGCCGCCCGGCTCGCTGCCCACGGGCCTGGTCCCGAGGGCGTCGTACTTGGCCACGCGGGCGACGTCGCCGCTCGCCGTCCGCCAGTCGCTGCTCAGGTCGGTGCAGAAGCTGGCCCGGTTGTAGAAGATGATGGGGCCTTCGTCCCGGCGCCGCCTCGACGACGCCGTGCGCACGCCGGAGCTCTCGAAGCCGGGCGACGCGCCGCCGGCGGGCGGGGGGAACGGCGAGGTGGACTGCGTGACCCTGTCGGCGAGCGACTGCTCGTCGTCGCCGCTGTCGTCCCGGTGGTGGAAGAGGGGGGTGTAGGCCAGCTTCCCCCGAGGCGCCGCCGCCCCCACGGACGACCTCGGCGTCTTGTTCGGCGACGACCGGGACCGGTCGCTGCCGCGGACACTCGACCTCGGCCGCTTCCCGCCCGGCGCCCCGCCTTCCTCGGGCCGATCGGCCGAAGGGCTCCCGCCGTTCCGCTCCGACGACCCCTCGCTCGTCGTGCGGGTGACGTTGTGGCCACCCTTCCAGCGGATCTTCCGGCCGTCCTTGGAGAGCTCCAGCTTCGAGCTGTAGTCGGCCACGGCCAGCTTGACGAACTCGGGCGTGACGTTGATGGTGTGCAGCTGGGCCATGTTGGTCAGGATGTTGAGGTATATCCAGCCGTGCCCGTCCTCGGGCGGGAGCGCCGAGTCCATGTACGGGGGGGAGAAGCCGAGGTGGCGGATGTACTCCATGTTCTCCGCCGGCACCTGGGCGCGGTGCGGGTCGAGGTCGAGGGGCCTCGTCGGGCGCTGATCGGGCGACGAGGTCGGCGGCCGGGGGGGCATCCCGGCGGCGCCCTCGGCCCCGGCGGGCTCCGGGGGCTCCGGGGGCTCCGGGGGCTCCGGGGGCTCCTGGGGCTTCGGGGGCTCGCGGACGACCTCCGCCGGCCGGGCCGGCATGATGCGCGCTTCGCGCAGGCCCTCCTCCGGGGCGGAGCGCCCGGCGGCTTCCAGCGCGGTGCGGTCGGCCCGGGCGGCCGACTGGGCCACCTCCTGCTGCTGCATGGGCTGCTGGTAGCTCCCGGGCCCCGGGCCCTTGCCGGCGAAGATCTGCTCCAGGCGGCGGACGACGAGCTTCTTCCTGGCCTTCTCCGACATGGTCGTCGCGTTGCTGGGCAGCAGGCCCGGGGGGATGTCCCGGAGGTAAGATTGCACGCTGCGGCTCTGCCTGGACGAGGCGGACCTGGAGCCGCCGGGCTGCCGCCGCTGCTGGGCGCCGTCCCGCCCCGACGGGGCGGCCGAGTTCGGGCCGGACGCGGACATGGAGGCGTAGGCCGAGTCGGCCACCCGCGTCGACGTGTGGGAGGAGGACGTCTTGCCCGAGAGGCCCGGGGGCCCGGGCCGGTCCGAGGGGGCGGCGGGGGCGGCGGACCCGGCGCCGGAGCCGGGCTCCAGGCTCACGGCGAACCGCCGCAGCGTCTCCTCCAGCTCGTGCTTCTTGGCGGCGGGCAGGTCGTGGACGCGGACCTCGAAGAGCTTGTCGTCCTGGAGGTGGGCGTCGTACAGCTTCTCGTACTTCTTCAGCCTGCGCCTGAGCCTCTTGTTCTCGACGGTGAGGTCGTCGATGACGCTCCGGAAGTCCTCGGCGCCGCTCTCCTCGGTGGCGCGGCGGACCAGGGGGGCGCGCAGGGGGAGCTGGGCGCGGTGGGGGGGCGCGTCGACGAGCGGCGGCCTCCTGCCGGGGCCGTCGGCGGGCATCTCGTCCGACGACGACGAGTGGCGGAAGAAGAAGGGCGGGTCGTCTGCAACCAGGGTCTCGTCAGCACGGCCAGGCGCTCGCGCGGGGAGGAGGAGGGGGGCGCGGTACTGTCGAGGAAGGAGGAGCCATCGCGGACGTTGTTGTTGGACGACTCGAACCACTTGCCGGCGTCGCTGCTCTCGCCGGAGCTCTCCTTGCGGTTGGAGGGGCCGGACGGGCCGGACGAGCGGGTCGAGGGCGGGTTGGCCCTGTCGCTGGCGGGCGGCGGCGGGGGGTGGAGCGTCGCGCGGCCGAGGGCGGACGGCGAGCGCACCAGCGAGACGGAGTGCTGGGCGGCGGCGCGGCGGGGGTGGACGCCGGCGGCGGCGTGCCGGTGCTGGGGGTGCTGGGGGTGCTGGGGGTGCTGGGGGTGCTGGTGATGCTGGTGGTGCTGGTGGTGTTGGTGCTGGTGCTGGTGCTGGTGCTGCTGCGGCCGGTGCGGCGGCGCCGGCGGGCGGTGCGGCGTGCGCGAAGACATGGGCGGCGGCGGCGAAGGGAGGAAGGCGAGGAGGAGGAGGCGGGCGGGCGGCGGGCGGCGGGCGGCGGGCGCGCGCGGCCTACATAGTCGGGGGCGCCGCGGCGGGTGGAGAGACGCGCGCGGGCGGCGGCGATGGCGGGCGGCGGCGCGGCCCCTGCGGCGCCCTGGGGATCTCGGGCTGGACCCGAATCGCGCGGCGCGCGGGCCCCGGGCGCGCGCCGGCCGGGGGGCCCATCGCCGATGGCGCCGCGCGCGGCGATGCGCCGCCGGGGGCCCGATCGGCGCGCCCCGCCGCCCCTGCGCGCGCGACGTCACCGCGGCCGCATCGGGCAGCCGCGGCGCGCGTCAGGGTCTGGGCCCGCCGCCGCGCTGGACCCTGCAGCGCCCCGCGCCCCCGGGCCACGGCCGCGCGCGCCCGCCGCCGCGGTGTCAGCCCACCGCCGCCGCCCGGCGCCGCGACGTCATCCCGCGCCCCGCGCCGCCGATCGCCCGATCGTGCCGCCGCCCGCTCCAGCCTCCCGCTCGCGATGGCCCCGGGCCCGTGACCGAAACGCGTCTCGCATTGCTACCTGGTGCCTACGTGCTACGCGGGCGCTGTGGCGTGAGCGGCGCGCGCGCGCGCTCACGCCGCGACCGCCGTCTTCGCCAGCGTCCAGAAGTTCTCCATCCGCGCCCGCCCCAGCGCCTCCTTCGCCTCCGCGTCCGTCTCGCACACCCTGCTGCCCCACCTGCGGAACGCCCGCTCCCGCTCCTCGCCCTCCCACACCAGCGTGCACCGGTTGAAGCCCAGGTCCTTGAGCTCCCCCCCCTCGTCGACGCCCCGCAGCCACGCCGCCTCCGCCTCGCGCCCGCCCGCCTCCCCCCCGCCCCGCGGCTGCGCGTTCTCCGTCCACCTGATCCGGTTGAGCATCAGCTTGCGGTACTGCCGGATCCCGTGCGCGCCGCCCTCGACCACCACGAGGCTGAACCGGGGGTGCAGGATCGTGACCCCCGTCAGCCCGTGCTCCTTGGCGTTGACGTCGACCAGGTAGCGGTGCCGCGCGAACGCGAGGCTCTCGACCCGGTACACCGACACGTGGATCCCCCTGGCCGCGTCCCGGTCCTGGTTCCGGGCCGTCTTCTCCGCCCGCTGCTCCCTGCTCAGCTTGCGCGCCTCGTTGCCCGCCTCGTGCGCCGCCCTCCGCTCCGCGATCTCGCGGTTCACCCGCGCCTCCACCGCCGTCGGGTCCTTGACCGCCTGCTCGCCCAGGACCCGCATCAGGTTCGACTTCTTGACCTTGGGCGGCGGCGGCGGCTCCAGGCCCAGGCGGATCTTGGCCTGCTGCTCCTTGTGGTCCGCCATCCGCCGCTGGCGCCGGAGCTTCGCCTGCTCCGTCTTGGTGAGGTACATGGCCTTCGGCGCCGGCGCGTTCTTCTCCTGCGGGGGGGCCATGAGCACCGGGTGCTGCACGTAGACGGTGATGATGGAGTCGTCGGCCTCGATCCTGGCGTCCTGCGGGGCCTCCGGGTACGCCGGCCCCCCGACGAGGCCCTCGTCCCACCACTCGACCTCCGGCACGTTCTGCACCAGGAACGCCTTCTCGTTGTCCTCGTCCAGCCCGACCTTCCTGGCCGACTCGGCGATGCGCTTCTTCATAGCCTCCAGCGCCGCCTGGCGCCGCAGCGCGTTGGCCTGCTGGATGAACTTGCCCTTCTGGTGGAAGACGAGCTGCCTCGGGTGCCGGCCGCGGCCCGACGCGCCGCCGCCGCCGATGCTGGGGTCGAAGTACGGGCTGCCCTTAAGCTCGTCCGCGCCGGGCGCCGCCAGGTCGAGCTGCCTCCCCGGCTTGGAAGCGGGCGAGCCGTCCCGGCGGTTGGCCGCGGCGGTCGCCAACTTGGGCGCCGCGACCGGCCTGGCCTTGGCCCTCCCGTCCTGCTGCTGCGAGTCCGCCAGGAGGGCCGGGTGGAGGCCGACGCCCAGCCCGCCCCGCGCCCTGAAGTCGCCGTCGCCGGCGTCCCTCGGCGGCGGCGGGGGGTGCTGCGGCGGCGAGCGCTGCGGCGGCAGCGGAGACGCGGTGCGCGGCCGGGCCGTCGCGTTGGCCGCCGCCGACGCGGCCGCGACCCTCGCCTTGATGGCTTCGAGGTTCGCCCGGCCGCCGCCGCCGGGCGGCGGCGGCGGCGGCGGCGACGCGGCCGGGGCCGGCGACGCGACGCCGTTCCCGCCGGACGCTCTGCCCTGGATGCGAGCGCGAGCCGCCTCGGCCTTGGCGCGCGCCTCGGCGATCTTCTGCTGTATGTCGGTCGCCTGGGACGGGGCTTTCGACGGTGCGCCCCCGGCTGCCGGCGGGCCCTGGTTCGAGCGCGCGCGTTTGGCGTCCCCGCCGCGGAGGTCGTCGCGGCCGGGCGGGCGCTTTTCGGGCATGGCGGCGCGGCGATGGAGGTGTCGTCCGGGAAACGGATGCTGATGATGGTGCCGTCCGGGAGATGGGGGGTGATGGATGGATGGATGGATGGATGGAAGGGGGCGGCGAGGAGGACGGTGTTGTGCAGGTCGCGTGGTCCGCGCACCGGAACGGAGGCGGGCCGGTCGCGCGGTGACTAAGCGCGCCTTAGTCAGCGTCGCTTGCGGCGTGCCGGGCGGTGGGCGCGGCAGAAAAAGTCCGCCGCCGCGCGCGTTCACCACCCGACCACGCTCTCCCGCTCTCCTCCTCTCCCGCTCTCCTCCTCTCCTCCTCTCCTCCTCTCGTCCTTACCCTTCGCCGCCGCGGCCGCTCGCCGCCATGAACCCCTCCCGGCCGCCGCCGTCCGCCGTCTCCCGCGTCGAGTTCGGCCATCTCTCCGACCACGAGGTTCGCGCGCTCTCCGTCAAGCGGATATGCAACCCGAGCACCTTCGACTCGCTGCTGCACCCGGTCCCGGGCGGGCTCTACGACACCGCCATGGGCTCGTTCCAGAGCAACCTGTGAGTGCGCCGCGATCCCGCCGCCCCCCGATTCTGACCTCGCGCCCTCCAGCTGCGCGACCTGCGAGCTCAACGCCTACGCCTGCCCCGGCCATTGCGGGCACATCGAGCTCCCGGTCCCGGTCTACCACGTCACCTACATGGACCAGTGCCTCCGCCTCCTCCGGGGCACGTGCATGTACTGCTTCCGTCTCAAGATGCACCCGACCACGGTCCACAAGTTCGCCTGCAAGCTGCGCCTGATCCGCCACGGACTCCTGAACGAGGTCGACTCGCTGGAGGACGTCCACGCCAGGCGCGGGCGGTCCGACGGAAGCGGGCGCGCGGACCCGTCCCGGCGGCCGCCGGGCGAGGAGCCGGCGTCCGGCGACGGCGAGGACGAGGACGGGACCGAGGCCATCGCTCGGCAAGAGCGCTTCGTGAGACGGGCCGTCGCCGGCGCCGAGAGGGCCGCGCCGTCGGAGCGGCGGTCCGTCGCGAAGACGGAAGCCGCGGCGGAGAAGCGACGGCTGGTCGTCAGGGAGTTCCTCGCGAGGATCGCCGCGACGAGGAAATGCGCCAGGTGCGGAGGGTAGGTCGAAGACCCCTTTCAGACCCCGCGGGTTCGTCGCCCTAACTCGCCCGACCGATCCAGGATCACGCCGACCATCCGCAAGGATCGGTACTCGAAGATATTCATAAAGCCCCTCGGCAAGCGCGACCGCGACGCCATGGTCCAGAAGTCCCTCAAGCTCACCAACGCCGTGCTCGTGCTCGAAAGGCGCGCGGAGGAGGGAAAGGCGGAGGCCGGCCGGGCGTCCGTCGACGAGGGCGTGGCCGACATGTACAGCGAGGGTTCCTCGGAGGACGTCGAGACGGCGGACCCGGGCGACGTTCTGGCCGGCGACGACGCGCTCGTCGCGGAAGCCGCCGCGGACGCCCCGGCGAGCGGGGGGCGAGGAAAACCCAGGGATCGTTTCGTTTCCACCGCCGAGGCCGCGGCCGCCCTGACGCTCCTCTTCGGCAGCGAGCAGGACATCTTCGGAGAGGTCTACGGCCAGCGCAGCGCGGCGGGCAAGCGTCGCGCGATCACGCCGGCCATGTTCTTCCTCCAGAGCCTCCTGGTCCCGCCGAACAAGTACCGGCCGGAGGCGAAGACCGGGCGCGACGAGATCGCCGAGGCCGCCGTGAACTCGCTGTACAAGAGCATCCTCACCCGCTGCCAGGTGATGAGCGAGATCCGCGAAGAGATCGCCGGGCGCCGCGCGGGGGAGGCGCGGTCGCGGCCCCGAGACTTCACCGACCTGCAGAACGCGTGGGTGCAGCTCCAGGAGGCGGTGAACACGCTGATCGACAGCTCCCGCGGCCCCATGCGAGGCGCCATGGCGCAGAACGTGGACGAAGGGATCAAGCAGAAGCTCGAGAAGAAGGAAGGCCTGTTTCGCCAAAACATGATGGGGAAGCGGGTCAACTTCGCCGCCCGCAGCGTCATCTCGCCGGACCCGAACATCGAGACGAACGAGATAGGCGTGCCCCCCGTCTTCGCCTCGAAGCTCACGTACCCCGAGCCCGTCACGAGCCACAACTTCTACGAGCTGAAGGAGGCGGTCCTGAACGGGCCGGAGAAGTGGCCCGGGGCCGCCGCGATCGAGAACGAGAGCGGGCAGGTGGTCAGCCTGCGGAGGAAGAACTACGAGGAGCGCCAGGCCCTCGCGAACCAGCTGCTGGCCCCGTCGAGCGCGAAGGCGAACGGGGCCCGCAACAAGAAGGTGCACCGCCACCTCGTCAACGGCGACCTCGTCGTCATGAACCGGCAACCGACCCTCCACAAACCCTCCGTGATGGCCCACCGAGCGAGGGTGCTGCCCGGGGAGAAGACGATCCGCATGCACTACGCCAACTGCAACACCTACAACGCGGACTTCGACGGCGACGAGATGAACATGCACTTCCCCCAAAACGAGCTCGCCAGAGCCGAGGCCGCGACGATCGCGGATACCGACCACCAGTACCTCTCCGCGACGGCGGGGAACCCGCTGCGGGGTCTGATCCAGGACCACGTCTCCATGGGCGTCGCTCTCACCAGCCGAGACACCCTGTTCACGCGGGAGGAGTACCACCAGCTCCTCTACGCGGCGCTCCGCCCCGAAAGCGGCCACACGGCGACGGGGCGCCTGGAGCTCGTCCCTCCCGCCATCGTGAAGCCGCGCGCGAGGTGGACCGGGAAGCAGGTCGTGACGACCGTCCTGGAAAACATCGTGCCCCCGAGCCATTCGGGCCTCACCGTCGCGCCCAGGTCGCAGGGGAGCCGGGGCGATGGGCCGGGGAGCGTCGAGGAAGACAAGGACGTCTTCTTCAGCGACGGCTACCTCGTAAGCGGCATCCTCGACAAGAAACAGATCGGGCCGAGCAGCGGGGGCCTCATCAACGCCGTCCACGAGGCGTACGGGCACACGGTCGCGGGGAAGCTGATCAGCGTCCTCGGGCGGCTCCTGACGCGGCTCCTGCACACGAGGGCGTTCTCGTGCGGCGTGGAAGATCTCGTGCTAACCGCGGAAGGCGAGCGGCGTCGGAAGGAGGAGCTCGGAAAGGCCGACGCTCTCGGGCTGGAGGTCGCTTCGAGATACGTTTCGTTGAAGGGCAAGGCGACGTCTTCGAGCGACCCGGAGCTGCGGCGGAGGCTGGAGCGAACCCTCCGGGACGAGGAGAAACAGTCCGACCTCGACGTCATGATGAACAGCAACGCCGCGAGCGTCATCTCCAAAGGCGTCACTTCGGCGTGCCTGCCCGGAGGCCTCGTCAAACAGCCCCCCGGAAATCAGATGCAGGCGATGACGACGTCCGGAGCGAAAGGTTCCACGGTCAACGCCAACCTCATCTCCTGCAACCTGGGGCAGCAAGTCTTGGAGGGCCGGCGCGTCCCGACGATGGTCAGCGGCAAGACGCTCCCGTGCTTCAAGCCCTTCGAACCCGACGTCCGCGCGGGGGGCTACATCACGCAGCGCTTCCTGACCGGCATCCGCCCGCAGGGGTACTTCTTCCACGCCATGGCCGGGAGGGAGGGCCTGATCGACACGGCCGTCAAGACTTCGCGCTCGGGCTACCTCCAGCGGTGCCTGATCAAGGGCATGGAAGGCCTCAGAGTCGAGTACGACAACTCCGTGCGGGACTCGGACGGGACGGTGGTCCAGTTCCTGTTCGGGGAGGATGGCTTGGACGTGACCGCCGCGAAGCACCTCGCCGACTTCAGGTTCCTCGGCCAGAACTTCCTCTCCGTCTACGAGAACTTGCAAGTCCACGACGAGTACAAGAAGGTGAAGAGCGACGACGCCGCCGAATGGACCCGGAAGGCCGCGTCAAAGTACGACCGTTCCGGCAGGTTGGACGCAATGGATCCTGGGCTCGCGGTGTACTCGCCCAGCAGACACTGCGGAAGCACGTCGGAGAAGTTTTTGGAGAAGCAAATCAGCGTGAGACCCGAGTCGTCACCCGTCCGCGCGTTCCAGATTGCTGACCGCAGCCTAGTACATCAAACAAAACCCGGACGGAATTCTGGAGGACAAAGACCGCAAGGGCCAGGGCGAGGTCAAGAAAAAGGTCTTCGAAAGGGTCCTCCTCATGAAATACCTCAAATCCCTGGTCGAGCCCGGAGAAGCCGTCGGGGTCGTCGCGGGTCAGTCGGTCGGGGAGCCGTCCACGCAAATGACCCTGAACACGTTCCATCTGGCCGGACACTCCGCGAGGAACGTGACCCTCGGCATCCCCAGGCTTCGCGAGATCGTCATGACGGCGAGCTCGACCATCTCCACGCCGGCCATGACGCTCCATCCCATTTCCGAGATGTCGCGCGCGGACTGCGAGAAGTTCGCCAAGGGGATCGGCAGGCTGTCGCTGGCGGAGGTCGTGGACAAGGTCTCGGTGGCGGAGAAACTGAGCCGGGGCGTCGCGTACGAGCAGGCCAAGTCGTACGAGATCCGTCTCGACTTCTACCCCCCGAGCGAATACTGCGAGGAGTACGCGATCGGCGTGGCCGACGTCCTCGCGTCGGTCGAGACGAAGTTCTTGCCGCGCCTCCAGAAAACGATCCGCGCCGAGGTCAAAAAGAAAGGCGAGGAGAAAACGCTGAAAGCCGAAGCAAAATCCGACGCCATCCCGGACGTCGGAACCTCGGCGGGCGCCATCGAGCAGGAAGGAGACCCCTCGGAGTATGACGACGGCGAAGAAGACGACGAGGGAGCGGAAGGCGACGCCACCAGCGCGAAACGGCGAGCTAGCAGGATGGTGGACCAATCGTACGACGGGCCAGAGGAGGGCGAAAGGGAGGAGTTCAGGGACGAAGACGAAGTGGAGGACTCCGAAGACGAGGCCCGCGGCGAAAGCCGCCAAGAGAAAGCGAGGGACCGGAGCGAGACGCCGGAAAGCGACGCCGACGAGGATGACGTCGCGCCCGACGCACGGGGGTCGAGAGGGCTTTCGTCCGGATCGCTCGCGGAAGCCGAGAACCGGGTCAAGGAAAACCCGTCCACGTCGGACGTCTCGCACTTCAAGTTCGATCGGTCCGGCTCGCGTTGCGGCGCCGTCTTCGAGTACGACGCGGCGACGTCGAAGATACTCATGCTCAACCTCGTCGAATCGGCGCTGCGTTTCTCGACCATCCACTCGATCCCGGGCATCAAGCGCGCTGTCGTGGCCGCGGAGAAAGGAAAGGACGAGGGCTCGGGAGAAGAGATCGAGACGCACGTGGTCCAAACGGAGGGCGTGAACTTGGTCGCGATGCGCGAATACCAGGACATGATCGACCCGCGCCGCGTCCGCACCAACGACACCGCCGCCGTGCTGCGCTTCTACGGCGTCGAGGCCGCCCGAGCCAACATCATCCGCGAGATGGCCGGGGTCTTCGAGAGCCACCACATCAGCGTCGACGTGCGCCACCTGCAGCTCATCGCGGACGTCATGACGAAGGGCGGCGGGTACAGGGCGTTCAACCGCATGGGTCTGGCGAACAGCGCGAGCCCGTTCACCAAGATGAGCTTCGAGACGACGGTAGGGTTCCTCAGGGACGCCGTCCTCGGCGAGGACTGGGACGACCTGACGAATCCGAGCTCGAGGATCGTCGTGGGCAGGCTCCCGACCGTCGGCACCGGCGCGGCGGACGTGATGGTGCCGGTCACGCCGGGCGCGACGACGTGGAGGAAGGTAGTCACCCCATCGGGTTAGGCACTCGCCTTGTACATAGAGTCGGCATGGCAAGCACGGATGCGAAAGGGCAGCTGTACGTCTCGTATTTACTGTAGACCACAAGGTGGGCAATTTCACGAAATCCTGTCGAACACTTCCCATTGTCACGTTGTGATCCGACCAGCCGGAATGATTCGTGCCTGGATTCGGTCCCTTCAGTGCTAGCGAGGGAGGCCCGAAGGGCGGAGCTCCTCGTGGGCATGGCTAGAAGACGCCGGTCGGGAGAAACAACGTCGCATACTTTACAGTCAATCGCGACAGGCCGGCACAACGAGTTGCATCGCACCGGTTGTCTTCTGCACATTTTCCTCCGAGTCCATTCTCGAGCTGGTCCTCAACATCGTCTCGAAGCTACGTGTGCTATATCTCAGCAGGTGCGTACGCCATTGACAGCAGCGCAAAGTCGAATGACTTCGTTCCCGAGTGCTTCTTCACTTCGCGCATTGAAACGGCAACGCCGAAAGCAAAGCGCGCATATAGACGCGGCCCATCCACCTCCTTCGCTCGACACCAACCGAGCACCTTCGACTCGGGACCATAGACAGCTGCAAACACCCGGACCCACTTCTCCGTCCCAGGGACCATGTCCGCTCCTCACGCTTCCTTGGACGAGCTCAAGGCCGCCTGCGGCCGCGCCACCTCGAGGCATACGCCGCGGAGCTTACGGCGCGCCATCACGCCCAGCGCGACGAGCAGATCGCCGCTTACGAGAGGATCGACAAGCTCCGGGCCGAGGTCGGCGTCTTTGGGGCTCTCCGCGGCGAGCTTCACCGGTTCATCGAGGCGTTGAACACGCTCGAAGATTGCGAAGGGTCGGGTCCGGGGATCGGGCACGCGGGGAAAGGCGAGAAGGAGTCGGTTGAGGTGGAGGATTCGAAGGCTGATTCGACGGAGAAGGCGACGTCGCAGTCGCAGGTCCGGGAAGCCGAGACGGCGCCGCTCGCTCCACTCCAAACTGTCGCAGCGTACCTTAGATAGCAATAGACAGCAATCGTAAACACATGTAGATGGCAAAAACGAGGTGTTGAAGCCGCGCGGTCACCACACGAAACACGGCCTTTTCCCTCCACACTTCCACCCCGTTCCGCAGCTGTTCCGGCCCCGTCTAGACACGCTTCTTCGGGGCTTTTTCGTGCGCGAAACGCCTTCACTCGGTACGCTCCGACACTCGTCTGGCCTCTGTTCGCCCGCGCATTTCGCATTCGTTCCGTCGGAGAGTCTTCGAGTCGTCGGTCCGCCGCCAAGGAGCGCGTCTTGGCGCTCCTCCGGATCGGCGCCCGGCGGCACCCCCAGCGGCGAGTGCGAGCATCGCCGCGCGCCGCCTCCCGACTCCCGCGCCCGGCGAGGCGGGTCGAGCGCTCGTGGGACGTGGCGCCGCGACGCGTGGGCGCGGGTCGAGGCCCCTGAGGCGGGCGCATCCCGCGCGCCCCGCGCAGCATCGCGCGACGAGCCCGCTCGCCGCGACGGCTTCCCCAGGCGCCGCCCTCCGCACTCCTCGAGCAATGGCCCGCGCGGCGACCGAGATGGCTCCCGACCTCGGCGCCATCCGCGACGGCGAGCTGTTCGAAGCCAGAGAGTGCCTGCGGGATCTGTTCGCCCGGTTCGTCCGCGTCGTGTGCCCTCGCCTGCCCGAAGCCGACCGGAAGCTGCTGCTGCCGACCGTCGGTCCATCGTCAACGCCGCCGCTCTTGGGGCAGACCCGGCCGACTCGTCCGGCCGCGGCCAGGTCGCCGCCTCCTTGCCGGCCTCCGTCTCGTCGAGCCTTCCGTTCGGCCGCCAGGACCGTCGCGGGGCCGCCTCCGCCAGGGCCGCTCCCGCCAAGGCTCGTTCCGACTTCGCGCGCGTCTGCGGCCATGCCGACGAGATCGCGCGGTTTCTCGAGAAGCCTTACGAGGAGACGATCGGCCGCGTCGGCTGCACGGCGCTCACGGACGAAAGCGACCGCTTCCGAAAAGGCCTCGCGAAATACGACCTCGCGCTCCAGTTCACGCTCTGGGAGATCAGGAGCGGCTACTCTCCGACGGTGACCAAGCGAAGGGAAACCGTGGCTGCCCAGGGCCGAGCCGGCGGCTCGAACGTCAGCAAGGAACCCGGCAAGATGAAGGCCTTCATGCGGCAGCGTGCCGGCAGGTGCAACAGCAACAGGATATCGCACGGGATAAAGCTGCTGGTCCTCGCGCTGCTCGGCGAGACGGCGCTGGCCGTTCTCCTGATGTTCCACTCGAAGGCTCTCCATTCGCTCAAATACAACGACTTTCCCGCCTTGATCGAAGCTTGGAGAGGCTCCAAGCAGCACCTGCTGGCGGCGAATTGGTCGACCGAATCGGCCCACCTTTACTACGCCAGTAAGGCCCCTCCTTCGAAAGTCCGAAGGATGGCAAGCTGGCCGAACAGGCCAGGCTCTCGACCAAGCGGCGTTCGGAGATTTCAGGGAGGAGCTGCTCCAGCACAACCTCCTCCCGTCCCGCCTGGAGCCTAGAGGTCCACCCGCGAAGCGTCAGAAAACTGTCGCAGCTGGCATCGGAGAGCGATCGGACGGTCGAAACGAGCCGACCGCGGCCCTCGAACAGCGAGACGTCACGTCCTCTCGACGCGAGCGACGCGAGGCACTCGAGGGAAACTGCGGGACGACGGGGCGATATTTTGGCGGGGTGGAAACGTCGACCAGGACGGCGGGAACAGCGGAAGGTGGTAGGCTTGTTCCCGTCTTGTTCGTCGCAACCTATGTACCTTCGGGAGCTAACGTTCTAACCTCTCACCTAGGGCCTAGCTCTTACGAGCATCCTCCGCCGAAACAAACACGCCCAATCCTGGTGCGGAGAATCAGGCTACTCCCCGACACGCGCATTCGACGCACCGTAGAAGCATCCGGCCCGAAGACGAGCGATGGGCGAGACCGGCCGAGCCCTTCCCGGGTCCGAGGAACGGAAGAAAGGGCCGAGCGGCGTCTCGTGGGATGGGCTCCGCTACGGAGAACACTTCTTCGGGCCGGGCGTCGTGCGAGGGGGAAAGCACCTACATCGGAGCTCTCCAGGACGCGCGCCTGCATCGCCGCCGCGCGCGTCACGGGACCACGGCCACATGACTGGATCATCCGACGCGGTCACGTGACCCGCCAGATGCACCCCAGGGACTTGGTTGGTTTTGGCGGTTGGATCACGGTCGGCATCACCTTGGCGACTTCACTCGGTTGCCGATGGATCAGGATCTACGTAGTATGTCGCCGGCGTTTGGAATCCTCCCGGCCAATGTACCTGAACCCCCATCCTATCTACTTTTCTTCCTCGTCTTCCCTTTCCTTGCGCAAGCTCTAGTTAGATAGGTCGAATTCAAGGTTATCCCGCCGGAGCTTCCGCCCGTCTTCGGGACCGTGACAACGCCGGGGTCCACCGGGCGCCTGGGGCTCTGTTAGCATGTGGATGGCTCCCGTTCCAGCAGGCTCCCCGGGGCCTTGGGTTTCAAGAGCCACCCGAGTCAGTTCAACAAGACAGCCCGGCACAAGTGGCCACGGCGGGGCCTGGAAAGGGGAGGGGAAAATAAAAATAAAAATAAAAATAAAAAAATATAGCCTGCACCCTCGCGGTTCCGCCCGAGGCTCCGCCCGCGGCCGAGCGGCGGGCATCACACGGCGTCGCGCGGGAGCCGCGGGCCCGGCCGCCGGGCGCCTCCCCGGTCGCCCTCGCGGTCGCGGCGCTGCCGCTCCATGTCGGCGGCCCAGAGCGCCGAGCCGGCGGCGGTGGTGAGCAGGAACAGCATGCTCAGCACGGGGACGAGCTGGAGGGCCAGGTGGACGGTCCCGAACCTGCGGGCGTCAGCACGCGCCGACCCGGGGGGGTAGACGTCGAGGCCGGACCCACCAAGTGTAGTTGAGCCTGCGCGGGCGCACGAAGGCCCGCCGCGCGTCGCGGTCGAAGCCCCTCAGCTGGAAGTAGCGCCAGTGCTGCAGGGGGCCGGCGCGGCGGCCGGTCAGGACGAGGAAGGCGGGCACGCCGACGGCGGGGACCAGGTTGATGGGCAGGAAGACGGCGAACTCGACGATCTGGCGGAACGAGAACGGGGCGTAGACGGAGCGGCTGGCGGGCGGGCCGAGGCGGCCGGCGGGCGAGTCGCCGGCGGCGGCGACGGGCCGGGCGCGGGCCACGAGGTCCCCGAGGCCGCGCTCCACCAGGACGGCGTCGAAGACGTCGACCTGGGTCTCGTCGACGAGGAAGGCCTCGAAGAGGACGGCGACGGCGGCGGCGGCCTCGCCGAGGACGAGCACGGTGCCGTTGACCCAGGCCCCGGCGGCGCCGTGGAAGACGGCCAGGAAGGCGACCTGGGGCAGGTAGGTCCAGGCGAAGAGGCTGGCCAGCACGAGGACGGACAGCAGGAGGCAGGGCAGCAGGCGGGCGCGCAGCAGCGGCCACAGGAAGCGGTGCGCGGCGCAGTAGCGGACGCCCTGCGGCGGGTTCAGCGACGGGGCGCCGCGAGGGGGGGAGGCGGCGCACCTTGAGCGGGTAGAGCGCCGGGGCCGAGGCGGCGGCGCGGGCCGGCCGGCCCAGCAGCGCGAGGGTCTCGCCGCGGGCGGCGGCGGCGGCGGCCATGGCGGCGGCGGGTGCGGACGGCGACGGCGGCGACGATGCGGGCGCCGGTGGTAAGTGAGGGCGGCGGCGGCTCTGCGGGCGACATAGCGCGCGGGGGGCCCACGGCCCGTCAGCGACGCGCATTTTCCCGACACTGCTTTTCAGCCTCGTGCGGCTGAACACGTGACAATGTCTGCCGAAAGCGCCGCGACGACCTTGAATATTTGCTACCTGAAGTGCCTTGAACCCTCTAGAATCCCTCCAAAGCTGTCATGTCAAAAGACATGAACGAAACTCGACCAGACTCATGTCCCATCGCTAATACATCACCCCTCGAAGCTGTGCACCTCGATCGGTACTCTTGAGGGAGCCAGAGCAGCTCTTTCTCGCCTTGACACACCCACTCACCACCACTTACGAAGATACCTCTCCCGAGGCCTGATGCCGGCGCAGGACGTCCAAGGTTCTCGACTCGTCCGGGATGTGGGGCAGCAAGATGAACGCGATCCTTGTTTGTATATAGCCATTGCCCGTCGCTTGAGAAAGACACCTCGAAGACTATCGAGTCCCTGTTAAACGTCCGCAGCAACTCGCCCGAGCCCGGGTCCCAGAGCTTGACCGTTCTATCCCATGAGCCGCTGGCTACCGTCCGACCGTCGGGCGAGAAGGCTA
>MU001687.1:30379-70419 GCA_010093515.1 Lineolata rhizophorae
ACCCGTGTGGCCCTCGAGCGTCCGCAGCAACGAGCCCGAGCCCGGGTCCCAGAGCTTGACCGTTTCATCCCATGAGCCGCTGGCTACCGTCCAACCGTCGGGCGAGAAGGCTACGGCATGAACCCAAGCCGTATGGCCCTCGGGCGTCAGCAGCAAAGGACCCCATTCTCCGTCGACGGTCGGCCCTCGCCTGAGCCAACTAGGAGACTGATCGCTAAACTGCTGCCGAACAATACTCTTTCTCGGGCTGAACACAAGCGCGGAGCAATACGTCTGGAGAGGAGCTTTCTGAATGACAAATGCGCTGCTGCGTACAAATCGAACTGCGTCTGCAACGAACGCGGAAAGCTCGGGCCTACGAATCGACTACAGGCCTCCTATGTAAGCAGCGGTCGACATAATCCGTACCAGTGAATACTTACGTCTAGCATTGCCTGCAGGCGCTGTAAGCTCTGCACTCCTCTAGGCATCTCCCGCATCAGGCCGAGAGCTTCGAGCCAGTGGAGCAGGTGCTCCCGGAGAAACCTGTGAACCATCCCGTCGTCTTTGAGAGCATCGATCGCGAGTTCGGTACGCTCAAGCTGACAGAGATGGTCGATCCAGAAGCAGCAGGCGTACCGAACGTGCGCAAGCGGCTCGAAACTAATTCTGCGTCTTTGGTGGTCGGATAGGTCGCCGAGTGATCCGATACCGCATACGTCCTTTTTCAAGGATCGAGACATGCAGATTACCAGTCGGCATGCGACTTTGCGGTGTTCCTCGGCTGTCGTGGTCGGAAAGATGCGTGATTCTTCGCGACTGATCAGGAAATCCTTGGCTGACTGATGGACGAAGGAGACAAGGTCTCCTTGTACACTCAGGAATGAACCGCATCGATAGACGAGTCTTCTTAGGTCCTCCGGGCGGTCTGAGAGTTCCGGGGGGAGACCGGCAGTAGCCCCAAGCTCCTTCAGGCTCAGTGGCCGATATGCAAGAGTGGCAGCGACGAGTATCCTGCGACAATGATCGACGTCGTCTTCGTCTTCTTGCCCAAGGAGCTGACCAATCATGCGCTTGTACAACTGACCCAGTCCTGGCGGGAACTTTTTAAGTTTCGAGCGTACCTTCGACGTCAGGTCGTCCCCAAGTGCCTTGCAGACCAAGGAAACCCAGAGGAACGTGTCGTTGGCGTTTTCTTCCAGATAGTGTTTGACCTCCTGTCGAAGCTGCTCGTCGTAGTGCCCTTCTTGCGCTAACGTCTCGACTTTTTCGGCAATGAATGCCCTGACAGCATTTGACACCTTGTCTGAGTCCAGTTTCAGCCTGGTCAATTGCCGAGGATCGCCCCGTTCCAAGCGACATTCGATCTCTTTCCGGTAGCGGCTTGCAACAATCCACCTGACTGTAGGTGGAAGGCTTAGTGAATCCTTGCCGATGAGCTCAAGGAGCTCCTGTAACCCGCTATCGCATTCGTCGAGAGCATCGACGATCAGGTAGGTCGGACCAAGATGTCGCTCTTGAAGAATGCGCAACAAGATTCTCTTCAAGTCGAAAAAAGCATTGGGGCCTTCAAATAGTCGACTTCCCGCATGGTTGAACTCCTGTTCTAGGCATCGGACAAGTATCGGCCTTCGGATAACGATGAGGTAGATGAGTCCTCGGAGAACAGACACGGCACTGTTGAAGCTGGAGCGCGTGCTTTCGCAGAAGACGAAGGATAGCAAATCGGACTGCCCGAAAAACTTTCTGACGAGAGCAATTGTCATCATAGTCTTCCCCTTTCCAGCGTCGCCGTTGATCCAGAGCAGCCGTGCCTTACTGTTGTCGCGCCATCCCCGGAGATCTGGATGCGACAGGACCAGGCCGGCGGAAGCATCTATCAAACCGCCCTTGTCCTGCTCGATTCTGTCCATATCAGATCGAGGATCGGTCAACCGCAGATCGCGTACACATTGCTTGTTTAGATCTTCGGGGTTGTGATCGCTTCCAAAGCCTAGAACAACACATTAGCCAGGTGGAACAGGCATTTCGTCAGAAATGTTCACACCTCCAAGTTAAAAGAAGCGTGATTCTAAAGGGTCTGTAGACTTTACTAAACTTACCTATCGGTTCGGACGTTCTCAGGAATACGTTCTCGGTTCGCTTGATAAAGGTTCTGAGTTTCGATAGCACGGTCAAGTAGTCGGGGTCAAAGCGAGAATATTTTACAAGGTCCGAGTGGTTCCTTGGAAGTGCTTGAACGTTGTAGGTGGTATCCTCCCACGGCCGACAGTGCGTCGCGGAGTTGCAGCTAACTAGGAGTGCAGGTGGTCCGCACATTTTCCACCGGCCGTCTACCTAAACATGCGGTTAGTCGCAGCATCCCCAACGTGCTACCTCGGATAGCTTACAGGCAATGCTGTCGGCGATGAAGATGTTTCGTAGAAACAGCACATCCAGGTATCCCTGGAATCGAACGCCTTGAGAAATTCCCGGTGTTGCTTTCTAAGGGTCTGCGATTCCGTTCCAAGAGAGTGTAGGAGCGCTTGGTTCGGCTGATCTTTGGCCATAGAAATGAGCGATTCGACCTTCATGCCCTGACTCGGCACACCGAAGAAGAAAGCGCCGCAGATAGACCGCGAAGAGTCGCCGTAGAATGCCGTAGCGTGGCTCATTTGAATTATGGCCTGCCAAGTAAGCACGGAACCTCGCAACATGGACGGGCGGGGCACAAACTTCCTTCACGACAAGGCCACCGAGGCTGTGCGCGATAAAGCCCAGAGGTTTGTGACCCGAACTCTAAAATACGTCAGCAAAGATTCGGTCGGTTCGTCCGGGGACTGCGACCTACCTGCGCTAAGAAGTGGACGCACTCCTTGAGCGCGCTCCCGAGGGCCTCGAGGTCTTGAAAGCTCTGGCTCGCATGGACCCGAGCGTCGTAGCCGTACAGGAGCACTCGGCTGCCCTCGAGGCCGGCAAGGAGCGAGTCTCGAAGCCACATGTGCGGCCCGCCCCGTTCCTTGAACGAGCCGAAGGCATGGCCACCGAGCCCGGAAATGGCAAGAAGGCTGGGCGCGTTAGCTCGGAACCGGCCAAAGCGAGACGAGCCGGGGCGTACTCGACCCGATGCTTCGAGGCATCGTCGAAGGACTTGAGCGGGGTGAGCCCAAGGAAGTGCGTGTCCACGACAATCGGGTCCGACGATGGAGCGCCGTCGTCGCCACGGCAATCCGCGCCGGACGGATCGAGGTCAGACGCGGCAGGGTAGAACCGCCACTCGCTTCGGCCTCCGGAGAGAGCAGCCGCGGTCCCGGCGAAGCTGACGGTAGCTACCTCGGAGCGCCAGTCGATGGCCACGGCGAGCGACCTGACGCTGACGGCAACGTCGCCCACGAGGCGCCGGAGCAGACGCTCCGTCCGCTCCCGTCCATAGCCAAGCGGTATCCCCTGCACTCGGTACGCCAGGTGCTCGTTTTGCATCTCGGGCTTTCACGCGTCGGACGGACCCGGCGCCGCGGAAACGTCGCAACGCCGACGTGGAAGCAACCGACGGGGCAAGGTGGAGGGCGTCGGGCTCGCCGTGGGACGGGACGATGCGACGGCGAGCGGCGAGTCGAGACGGCGTCCGGGCGCGCTGGCGCCGCCCGGTCTTGGCTTCAGCCGGCGCAGGCGGACGGCCATTGGCGCGGCCTCGCAGGAGGCGCGGCAAGGCTGAGGTGCGGCGAGGACGGAGCGGGCGGAACGCATGTGCGTAGGACGTACATGTCACGTGCCTCGGTGCGGCACGGGAGACGCGCCTATCGATAGCGCGGTCACGTGCGCGCGCACCCCGATTTTCGCCCTCACGTCGCCGTCGCCCGCGACCCTCGTCCCCCATCCCCGCCCGTCCGCCCGCCGCCGCGAGCATGCCCAAGGCCGCGACCAGCAAGCCCGCCCGCGCCGCCCGCGCCGGCGGCCCGCCGTACGACGCCGCCGCCAAGGCCAAGAAGGGCAGGGCCGCCAACGCCATCTTCAAGATGAACACCGGCATCGGGCAGCACGTGCTCAAGAACCCGGGCATCGCCCAGGCCATCGTCGACAAGGCCGACCTGAAGCAGAGCGACGTGCGCCCCCTCCCCCCTCCCCCCTCCCCTCCCCCGGGCTGACCGTCGCCCGCAGGTCGTGCTCGAGGTCGGCCCCGGCACCGGCAACCTCACGGTGCGCATCCTCGAGCGGGCCAAGCGCTGCGTCGCCGTCGAGGCCGACCCGCGCATGGCGGCCGAGGTGACGAAGCGCGTGCAGGGCCGGCCCGAGGCCCGCCGCCTCGACGTGCTCGTCGGCGACGTCGTCCGGACGGACCTGCCGCGCTTCGACGTCTGCGTCGCCAACACGCCCTACCAGATCTCGTCGCCGCTCGTCTTCAAGCTGCTGGCCGCCCGCCCGCCGCCCCGCGCCTGCGTCCTCATGTTCCAGCGCGAGTTCGCCATGCGCCTCGTCGCCCGCCCGGGCGACCGCCTGTACGGCCGCCTCAGCGCCAACGCCCAGATGTGGGCCCGCGTCGACCACGTCATGAAGGTGGGCCGCAACAACTTCAACCCGCCGCCGCGGGTCGAGTCGAGCGTCGTGCGCCTCGTGCCCAAGGTGCCGCGCCCCCAGGTCAGCTACGACGAGTGGGACGGCCTGCTGCGCGTCTGCTTCGTCCGCCCCAACAAGACGCTCCGGGCCAACTTCTTCGGCACCAAGGTCGTCATGGCGATGCTCGAGGCCAACTACCGCACCTGGTGCGCCCAGAACGACGTCCCGCTCGGCGACGACGGCGACGACGGCGACGACGGCGACGACGGCGACGACGGCGACGACGGCGACGACGGCGACGACGGCGACGACGGCGACGACGGCGACGACGGCGACGACGGCGACGACGGCGACGACGGCGACGACGGCCCCGCCGACGCCGACGCCATGGACGTGGAAGAGGACGCGGCCGGCGGGGTCGACGAAGAGGCGTGGGACGGCATCCGCGACGCCGACGAGGGCGAGGACCTGCCGGACTTCTTCAAGGAGGAGATGGCGAGGCGGGCGTCGAGGCCCGGCGAGCGCGCCCCGGCCAGGAAGCGGAAGGGCAGGATCCACGAGCTGGTGCGGGAGAAGGCCAGGAGGGTCCTGGAGGACGAGACGGGGCTGGCCGACAAGAGGTCGCAGAAGTGCGACGAGGGCGATTTCTTGAAGCTGCTTTACGAGTTCAATAAGGAGGGGATACACTTCAGCTAAGGGCTCTCCCTCGCCTCGAAAGGCGCTGGGCGCGGCGACGCGCCCTCGGCGTCTGGGCCGGGGTGCGCTTGGAAATACCGAATCACTGATGAATTCTCGCGTTCGCTGTTCGCTGTTCGCTGACGAGTGCACGTGCGGTCGGAGACCTCTCGTTTCGCCCCCTCCGGCGACGGACCACGGTTCGAATCGAATCACATTGTGTATCTACCTGCAGCCCTACCATTGCGTCCGAAAAACATGCCGCAACCGACCGCCTCGCGCGAGCCCCACGTTTCGCGACGACTACGCCGCCGCGCGCCCCGAACCCTCCCCGTTCCGCGCCCCGTCGCCCCCCTCCGCCTTTGCCGCCTCCTTCGACACGGCGGTCCCCGCCGTCGACGTCGGCTCCAAACGTCCCCCGGGCGCGTCGTCCACGCGCTCGCCGTGGATGACGCGCTCCTCGTCGGGCCCGACGTGGTCGTACTGGCCGTCGAAGAAGAGGGCGTAGGCCCGCTCGCCGTGGACGTAGTCGTCGCCGATGACGAGGTGCTCGTCGGCCATCCGCAGCGGGATGCGCAGCACGTGCTTGATGAAGAGCATGATGACCGACGTCATGAAGATGTTGAGGCCGATGATGAAGAGCGCGCCGACGATCTGCACCCAGACCTGGCGGCCGTTGCCGTGGATGGCGCCGCCGGACGGGCCGAGCCCGAAGGCGGCGGTGCCCTCGGAGGTCGCGAAGAGGCCCGTCGCGAAGCCGCCCACGAAGCCGGCCACCATGTGCGTGTGGAAGACGCCCCTGCGCTCCCGTTAGGCCAGACGCGGGGAAGGGAAATTTCACCCGGGGGGGGGGGGGGGGGGGGGTTCTTACATGACATCGTCGACCGTCTGGAACCACTTTTGCCGACCCAGGACGTTCATGCTCAGCCACGGGACGGACCCGGACAGGGCGCCGATGGCGATGGCGCCCCAGCCCGCGACGAAGCCGGCGGCCGGGGTGATGGCGACGAGGCCGGTGATCTCGCCCTGGACGGCGCCCACGACGGACGGCTTGCCGAAGCGGACGTAGTCGAGCGCGGTCCAGACGAGCAGGCTCGTGGCGGTGCAGACGAACGTGTTGAGCACGGCGGCGCCCGCGTCCGGGCTGGCCGAGTAGGGGTCGCCGCCGTTGAAGCCGGCCCAGCCGATCCAGAGGATGCCGGCGCCGACGAGCATGAGGAGGACGTTGTTGGGGAAGAACTCGTCCCGGTCGCGGCGCAGGCGCGGGCCGACCCAGAAGGCGCCGACGAAGCCGGCGGTGCCCGAGCTGACGTGGATGACGTAGCCACCCGAGTAGTCGAGCAGGCCGCGCTCGTACAGGAAGCCGCCGCCCCAGATGCTGAAGGCGCCGACGACGTAGCTGAAGGTGACCCAGAGGGGGACGAAGACCATCCAGGCGAGGAAGTTCATGCGGGCCAGCAGGCCGCCGGCCAGCAGCACGACGGTGATGGCGGCGAAGACGAACTGGAAGTACACCATGGTCGACAGGTTGTAGCTGGGCTGCAGGCCGGCGGCGGGCAGGTCGGCCTGGCGCAGCTCGTAGCTCATGGTCAGCACGGGGCCGGGCGTGCCGACGAGCGGGAACGATCCCCACTGCTCGCCGAAGCCCATCTTGTAGGCCCAGATGACCCAGCACACGAGCGTGGCCGAGAAGGCGTAGAAGACCATGAAGGCCGAGTTGATGGCCCACTTCTTCTTGACGAAGCCGGCGTACAGCACCGCCAGGCCGGGGATCGACTGGAAGGCCACGAGCGTGCCGGCCGTGAGCTGCCAGGCCTGGTCGCCGCTGTTGAGCCAGGCCGGCGCGACGTCGGTGATGTCCACGGGCGGTTGGAACGACATGGCGGCCGGCGAACGGGAGGGGGAGTCGGCGAGCGTCCGCGGGCGGCTTTCTCCTTGCGAAGGACACGAGGGCGAGGGGAGCGACGGCCTGGGAAGCCGGCGGGGGGAGATGGCCTTCGGGGGGACGGCGCGGCCGCGGAGACACCCCTGCCTTTTAGATGCGTCAAGGATGCGTATCAGGGAAACATCGCGGCGCGCGAGACCCCACGGCGACCACGTAAGGCGATGAGCTGCCCGCCGCCGCTATCACGGACGTCGCCGCGACGCTCTCGACCGCTGGCGACGGCCCGACCACTGAGGACCCGCCTGGGCATCTCGAAGCGTGCCGGGGCGCCTCGCGGGACGGCGGCGCGGCGGCGCGGTGCCAACACCTACCCCACAAAGCTTATCGCGGCGTGGCAAAGCTTGGCCTCGACGTCTGCGGGGCCGCTCGCGCCGGGACGAGGGCGGCGGCGCGACGCACCGGCGACGGCCAATGGGGGCGGCGGCCGTTATCTGGACGGGATTGGGTGGCGCGCGGATCGGCTCACATCATGCGCCCTCGCCCGCGCCGACGGGCCCGAGGTGGAGAGAGAGAGAAGGCTGCGGCGGTCGGGGCGCCCCTCGACGGCCGCGACCAGAGCGCGCGAGACGGGGGAGGCGGCCGGCGTGGAGGGCGACGCGCGGCGGCGGCGCGGGCACATAAAAGGGACGGCGCCGTCGGGGCCAAGCTTCGGCCGCGCCGGCGCCGAGGTCTTGGCGCGAAGGCTTCGCTTCTCCCGTCGCCGCCTCTCGCCTGCGCCGCGCA
This sequence comes from Lineolata rhizophorae, assembly GCA_010093515.1. Lineage (NCBI taxonomy): Eukaryota > Fungi > Ascomycota > Dothideomycetes > Lineolatales > Lineolataceae > Lineolata > Lineolata rhizophorae. The sequence continues at coordinate 38,235 of MU001687.1, forward strand.
CCGCGATGCCACCCGCCTCGCACCGCTGCCCGCCCGCCCTCGAATGAGCACGAACGCGCCGCGCCATCGCCCCGGAATGCTCTTCTCGTCCGCGCAGCCGTCTCCGCGCGCGGCCGGCGCCAAGGACGACGCCGACCGCGAGCCCCTGCTCGGCGGCCAGGACCCGCGCCGCGGCAGCCCCGGGGGGCCGAGCCAGCCAAGCTGCGACGCCAAGGGCGCCGGCGGCGGCTCGTACCGCTACGTCAGCCACGGCATCGGCGGCGTGGGAAACATGCGTGCGTACGCCAACTTCTCCGGCCGTCGCGCGCGCCGCGGAACCTTCTTGCTGACGGGGGCGGCGCGAGGCGCCGGGCGCGCCGGCGCAGACAAGGTCAGGGAACGCCGCGCCGAAGCCCGCGCCGGCGGGCCGTCGTGAAGCCATTTCGTCGCTCGGGGGGCCTTCGCGCGACGAGCGGAGGAGGACGGACGGCGTGTTTCCGTTCGCATCGATATCTGGGCCGAAAATTGACCGCTTGTTTTCCCCGCCGTGAGCATGAAGCGTGATGGGTTGCGCACGTAGAACCACGCGCGGGACCGGTGCGTCGGCCCGCGAGTCCCATCGTGAAGGAGTAGAATAGCTCTATATGCCCAGAAGCGCCGCGCAGGGTCGCCCGGAAACGCAGCGTGAAATCGAGGCCGGCCGGCGACGCCGCGGCTCTCATAGCATGTCTACACACGTGATGGCGCGCTCAAACGGTCTCCGACAACGCCGCTCGCACCCGGAGGTCCGAAGCGCACCCCAAGAAAGAAAAAAACGCACGCAAAAAAAAAAAAGAAAGGAAAAGAAAAGAAAAGCGAAAAACTCGGCGCCCCTCACAGGAGGTCGAAGTCGTCCAGCTTGTCCCGGTACCGCAGGATGTTCCTCCTGATCTTGGACGAGTCGACCCAGGTGACGAAGTCCTCCATGTTCCTGGCGCCGCGCGTCAGCCGACGGGGCCCGACAGGGGCGGACGGAAAGGAGAGAGAGAACGCACCTGGTGACGATGAAGGCCGGGTCGGTGACGACGTCGGTGCCGACGCGGACGTGGCCCTGCTCGACGAAGCGGTTGGCGGCGCCCACGGCGTCGGCCATGCCCAGGCGGGTCATGACGACGGCGAGCCGGCGCCGGGCGAAGGCGCTGACGGTGAGGCGGCGCTCGACGTCGCCGAGCTTGCCCCTCCCGGCGCCGCCCGAGCCCAGGACGCCGAGGTCCCACAGCTTGCCCAGCAGCAGGTCCTCGTGGCGCGCGCGCACGGGGTCGGCGGGGTCGAGGCGCGCGAGGCGGTGGGCGAGCCGGCGCGCCGCGCCGCACAGGCGGTTGTAGGCGGCGTAGTCGGCGGGGCGGGCGATGCGGTAGCGGCGCAGCACGGCGGCCTCGCGGTGGCCGGGGCCGTCGGACCGGTAGGTGGCGAGGTCGACCTTGCGGAGGAGCTTGCGCTCGTGGTGCCTGAGCTTGCGGACCATGGCCGGCGTCGGCGGCGGGGGACGACGCGTTCGCGGCGGGGGGGTGGTGAGGCGGGGAGGGCGGAGAGAGCGCGCGGGTTTTGTGCGCCGGGCCGGGACAACGCGCCGCCGGCGCCGGCCCCGTGACTCGGCGCACGTGACCGGCCTCGCGGCTGCCGGCCGCCGCCTCCGCCCGCGTCCTCCTCCGCCGCCTCCGCGCGCCGCCCGCCGTCGCGCGCAGCGGCGCTGCCTCTCGCGCCGCTCCTCCCGCTCCCCGTCGCGCGCCCTCGTCCGCCGCCGCGCGGGAGCCGCGTCGCGCCGCGCGCGCGCTTCCGGCCGGGGCCGCCGGCGGGCTTATCGATAGGCCGCCGGCGAGGTCAGAAGACCGGGCCTCGCGGCCGGATCATCCTCCTCCCTCGGCCGCCCCCCCTCGCCCCGCGGCCCGCGGCCTCTTCGAGAGACGCCCTCCTGCCTCTCTCCTCCCACCCGCGAGCCGCTTCCGCGCCCTCCGGAGCCGTCGCGCTCGACGTCGCCAGCTTCGTCCGCCCGCGAACCCCGCCCATCTCGCCCTCCGCGCCTCCGAACCCCCCCGACCGACGACCGCACCTGCGCCCGCGCGCGCTCGCGACCGACCGCCGCCCGCGATGCCCTTCCCGACGCTGCCCTCCCCTCCCCAAATCTTCACCACCTACCTCACGCCCGGCGTCCCGTTCCGGCGGCGCTCGGGCGGCTCCGCGGCCACCGCCTCGCCCGCGTCTCCGACCGCCGCCGCCGCCGCCGCCGCCCCGCCGTCCCCCGCCGGCGACGACGACGACCACCACCACCACCACCACCACCGCCACCACGGCGACCGCCAACGGCGCCCCCCGTCCCCTCCCTCTTACCTCTCCGGCTCCTCCTCGCACCTCCGCTGCGCCACCTGCCTCACCGACCTCTGCCTGACCTCGCAGATCATCTCCAAGGGTTTCACCGGCCGCTACGGCCGCGCCTACCTGGTCTCGCCGTCCGTCTCGGCCGTGCGCTCCGTCCCCGCGCCGGCCTGCGACGAGCCCTTGCTGCCCCCCTCGCCGCCGCCACGGCCCTCCGCCGACGGAGGCGTCGCCGCCGCCGCCGCCGCCGCCGCGTTTCCTCCCAGCCCGCCCGCGTCGCCCCCGTCGCAGCCCGTCCGGCCGGCGAGGCGCGGGTCCTCCCTCTTCGGGAGCCTGCGGCGCGGCTCGGGCACGGGCCAGGGCTGGCGCGGTTCGGCCGCGGCCGCGCCGTCGTCGCCGTCGTCGCCGTCCCCCGCCCCGGGCCCGGCCGCGGGCCGGGTGCGCAACGCGCGGGCCCGCGACGCCGACGCGCTGCCCAACACGCACGTGCACCGGGCCGTGCCGCGCCAGCTCGTCACGGGCGCGCACACCGTCAGCGACATCAGCTGCGCCGTCTGCGGCTCCGTGCTCGGCTGGAAGTACGTCGCGGCCGAGGACGAGGCCCAGCGGTACAAGGTCGGCAAGTTCATCCTCGAGACGAAGCGCGTCTGCCGGGGGGTGTGCTGGGAGAACGGCCCCGGCGACGGCCCCGGCGAGGAGGTGCCGCTGTGGGCCGGCGGCTGGGGCGACGGCGAGAAGGAGCGGAGGGAGAGGGGCAGGAAGAGCTGGGAGAGCGAGGGGGGCGCGGCCGGGAGGGGAGGGGCGGCCGGCGCGGAGCGGGAGGAGGACGTCGAGTTCGACAGCCAGGACGAGGACGAGTGCGAGGACCTGTTCGCCGGCGTGTGGAGCCCGGCGCTGGCGAGGAAGAGGAGGAGGAACAGGGGCGTGTGGGGCGCGAGGAGGGGGGAGGACGACTGAGCTCGTCGTCCTTCTCCTTTCCTCCTTTCGCGGCGTCGGCCCGAAGTTGTCGGCCGGGGCCCCGGCCTGACGAGACGCGTAGAGACGACCGGATGTCGATATGCCGCGCGCGCGCGACGTACTTTGGTGATACCCTTGGGCACGAAACCGGGCGGGGCTCTCCGAATATCGCATCGTCATTCTTCTTCTTCCAGGTTTCATGTTTGGTGCTCTCATGGTCCGGCGTTTCGCTAAATGCATCAGCCATTCGTTGAACTTTTTTTCTTTTTTTTTTCCTTTTGCTTTTCTCTGTCGAGGTGTTTCGGCATAGGCGGGGGCGGCCAGCAGGAGCTTCAGATTGATATCACGGCACGCGAACCGACAATTTGAACTTTGGACTAGCTTTCGGTAATATCCGCGGCTGCTAGATGGTGCATTTAGATGTTTCGAGTAATACAGGACAAGTCCATTCAATGCAGTCGTGCGGAGCGAAACTTGTCGAGGGTGATGATTTTTTGGTATTTTCCATTCCACGCATCTATTGTACATACACCGGTCCGGTTCCGGCTCATACACGGAAGTAGATGTGTCGGCCGTCGCAAATGCTACAAACTAGCAAAACAGAACGATAGAACGCGAGCGGCCGCCAACGCCAATGCCAACGTGATCCGTCATGGGTCACCAGCGAACCGTGAGCCGGATGCATAGCTCCGAAGATCCCGCAACCACGTGATTGCGTGCAGAGAACGAACCTCAAACGACCAACCAGACAAAAGAGAAGGTTCCGAAACGAACTGGCAAGCGCGATGAACCAAGCTGCCGTCCGAGCGGTGTTGAACTAAACTCGATCTCAGCAAAAGGAAACATGGTCAAAAAATAAAAATGAAAACAAAAACAAAAACAAAAATCGGGGTATCGATGAGCGAACGTCCTTCCCTGCGCGGTCAAGTCCTCAGTGCTCCCCCGGCACTCCGTTGGTCGAGGCCTTCGCGTAGTGCTGCTGCTGCTGCTGCTGCTTCTTGGCGAGAGCGGTGTCATCGGCGCCGCTCCGTCCGCCGTATCCCTGCTGCTGCCCCGGCATCTGCGCCATCCAGGCCGGCGGCGCGATGCCCGTCTGGTCGTTGATGGTGGAGAACAGCGGCGGGAGGGTCTGGAACAGGTTGCGGATCGGGGCGGCCGGGTCGGCGCCGTCGCCCTGGCCGCCGCCGCCGCCGCCCGTAGTCCAGACGTTAATCTTGGGCTGCAGGCCCTGGACGGCCGAGGCGTTGGCGCGCGCCAGCTTCTCGTAGGTGCCGTTCTGCAGCACGAGGTACTGCATGAGGCCGTCGGGCCCGCCCATGACGTCGGCGAGGGCGCCGTAGGCCTTGGCCATCTCGAGCAGGCCGTCGGCCTCGCGCTTGCGCATGACGAACATGGCCTCGGCCTCCTTCTCCTTGGTGATGAGCGTCGCCTGGGCCTCGCGCTCCTTGGCGATGAAGTCGGCCTCGGCCTCCTTGGTGCGGCGGAAGAGCTGGGCCTCGGCGTCGGCCTCCTCCTGGTAGCGGCGGCCGTCGGCGCCCTTCTCCTGGGCGTACAGGTCGCCGTCGGCCTGCTGCTGGGCGGCCTCCTTGTCGATCTGGGCCTGGGTGACGGTGGTGGCGCGCAGGCGCTCCAGCTCCATCTGGGCGCGCTTCTGCTCCACCACCTTCTGCAGCTCGGCGTCGCGCTGCTCGGCGGCGCGGCGGGCGTCGATGCGGGCCAGGTTCAGCTCCTGCTCGATGCGGATCTCCTTGTCGGTGAGGCGGGCGTCGGCCGTGGCCTTCTCGCCCTTGCGCTCCGTCTCCAGCACCGCCGTGGCCGCGTGGATCTTGGCGATCTCCTGCTTGGTCCTGCCCTGCTTCTCGGCCTCGCCGACCTCGCCGCGCATGCGCGCGTCGGCCACGTCCACCTTGGCCTGGTTGAGGGCGCCCTCGTGGGCCTTGCGGGACAGGAACGCGAAGTACTCGGAGCCGGGCGTGTCCTGGAGCTCCTTGACGTTGGCGTTGTATCTGCGGCGAGGGTCAGCGGTCGGGGAACTGTCGGCGAGAAAGGCGGACGAGGGAAGACCCACATCTTCAGGCCGAACTGGTCGAGCTCGCTCTGGACGTTCTGGATCACCTTGGCCTTGAAGACCTTGCGCTCGCGGAACAGCTCCTCCATGGTCATGGTGGACACGATGGAGCGCGTCTCGCCCTCGATGATGCCCTTGACGATGTCCTGGACGTGGTTGCGGCCGGCGCCGACGATGTCGCGGGTCGAGGTGGAGCGGCCGTCGGACTCGCCCGTCAGCAGGACGGCGTACTTGGTCATGGACTCGACCGTGTCCTCGGGCCCGATGGTGAAGACGGCCGGCAGCGAGAACTTGAGCTTCTCGACCGTCATGGCCTGCAGCGACATGGAGAAGTCGAAGGGGGTCACGGAGATCTTGGAGACCTTCTGGAAGGGGAAGACGAAGGCCTTCTTCCTGATGAGGACCTCCTCGATGCCCGGCCCGGTGACGACCAGGTAGGAGTTGGACTCGGCGACATGGTACCAGAAGCCCATCTCGAGCGGGGGGGTGGTGGCGGTGGTGGTGGTGGCGGTGGTGGTGGTGACGGTGGAGATGGATGTTGGGAGACGCGCGAGCGCGGGGCTGGTCGATCGTGGGAAGCTCGGAGGCGGATTGTAGGACGACGGAGGGAGGCGGCGGGCCGGCGACGCCGCGTTTTATATTCGTGCGGCTGCTCGGCCACGGCTTGGCCGTTCGACGAGACACGAGGATGCGGGCTCGTGTTTGCTCGGTTTGGCCGCTTTGCGGCTTGGCGCGGGCCGCCCAAGGCTGCGACGGCGGGGCACAGCCACGCCGCGGCCGAGCCACCTCCGCGGTCTGCCTCGCCGTCACCCCACGCCATCCTCCGCCAAGGCCGCGCCACTCCACCTCCGCCCGCCGCAGCCATCGTGACCCGGCGACGGGGTGCGCTCCAGCCTCGTCGAGCCGCGCCTTCCTCGGCCTCCCAAGCGGGCTTTGCTGCGCCTTGCCGTCGCCTCCCTAGGCGCGACAAGGACCCGGGCCCACCGGGCCGGACAAGACGAGCCGTTCAAGACGCCGGCCGTCCCCCCGCGCAGGCGCTCGTCGTAGAGTCAAATCCAAGAATCCCACGGCCACGACCGTTTCCAAGCCTTACCTCCCTTCGCCCCGCCTCGCTCGTCGCCATGGACCCTTCGGACAACAACAACGACACCACCACCACCGACGCCGACGACCTCCCTTCCTACGCCGACTCCCAGAAGGCCTCTTCGCGCGCGCCCGCCCCGTCCGCCCCGGCCCGGCCGGGCCAGCAGTCTCTCGTCGACTCCCTCACCCTCTCCCGCGCCCAGCACGTCCGCTCCGTCTTCGCCGCCCACATCTGGCCGCTGCTCTCCCGGCAGGCCTCGCTCGGCCTCTCCGGCACCACCATCGCCCTGCTCCCCTCGGACGTCCTCTCCTCGCCCTCGGCGTCGCCCGCCGCCGCCCGGTCGCGCGACCCGATCTTCTCCGCCGACGAGAAGCCTTCTTCGTCCCTGGACGACGACCCGCCCCCGACCGTGGTGGAAGTCCAGGGCCTGGACGGAGCCGACGCCGACGCCGCGCCGCTCCACCAGGCCCAGCTGCGCGGCGCCATGGACTCGGCGGCCTTCTGGGGCCAGCCCGGCGTGGCGGCCCAGCTGGAGCGCGAGATCTGCGAGCGGCTGGGCGCATCCTCCCCCTCCGCTTCGCCCTCGGCCGCCGCCGCGGGAGCGCCGGCCGCGGCGCCGGAGCCGAAGAGGGGCTTCTTCGGCCGGAAGAAGGGCGGTGCAGGGACCGGTGCCGGGGCCGGTGACGGCTACAGCGGCGGCGTCGCCGTGAGGCCGGGCGTGAGCGTGAGCGTGGCGCTCGAGGACGTTTGTCTGAGGACGGTATCGAGCTTCGGGCTGTTCGATACGAGCACGAAGGAGGTCGTCGTCGTCAGGGTGAGAGTGGAGCAATAGGGGGTGCCAAATTCACGTCGTTCTTCGCCTCGGGATCAGCCCGGCACTGGTGTGATGTGCCGGAGACGCCTAGGTAGTGAGCGCCTGTGCTTACGCACGACATGCGTACGCTTTTAGTTGGGCTTCGATTACGTAGAATGAACGCCGCGTCCCTGGACGCAAATCTAGACATCACAATCAGCATGACAACGCGACCCATCGTGAAATGGTTTTTATTTCCACCTGAATGCATGCACGACTGACCAGTTGGGGTCAACGGACAGCCCGAAGCCATACCTAGCTAGTCCCATAGTGCAGGTCTTCCTCCTGATCACCTCGACGGCGTGAAACCCCCATACACAGTACTCAGCATGAGAACGCGCCGTGGCGGCCTCGCACAGACGTTTCCTCGTGAAAGGAAAAATGGAAAGAAAAAGAAAAGAAAAGAAAAATCGCCATGCAGTAATACTTTGTAGAATCGCAACCAACAGTCATGAGAGAGAACAAGCCACGCCACACCGTCGCCATACCTACGGCGAGGCCTTTGGGAGAAAGCACTACCGCCATCGTAAGCACCCAAAGAAGCAAAAAGTAGAAACATCCGTGAAAGCATCCCAACTCCATACCGACTTTCTCCCAAGAAGCCTACAGTGCATGGGAAAGTCATTCCGTGCCCCGCCCATAGCAAACCTTCCGACGCCTCGTATGCCCGTGAGAAAGCCGATGCCGTGAAAAACGAAGTTAGAGGATGCGTTCAGAGCAAAGCAAAAGCGGAAGGGCGGTACGGGTATCACACAGCGGTCACCCTCGACGAGATCACGCGCACGCAGTTCTCACAGCTCGGTATAGTCGCTCGGCCGCGGCTGACGCCTCTGCCTATTCAGGTGCCTATGCGGATTGACCGGCTTTCGGAAATACGCGTTGTCCTCCTCGTTGGGGAATGGCTCGGAGAAGTTGGTGCGCTGCTGATTCGGAAACGCCCCCTGGCTTCCTCCCCCGTGCATTTGGTTATGGTGTCCCCGTCCTCCTCCGCCGGGGCCTCCGTGCCATCCCTGCTGCGAGCCACCGCCATTGTTCCACCCACCGTTCATCATGCTCGGGTTGAACCCGCCGTACATGCCCGCCTGACCGTACATGCCGCCTCCGCCGCTCATGTCGCCCCAACCGCCGGCGCCGCCGGCCATCATCGGGTTCATCATGGCGCCGTTGCCCATGGGCATCATGCCTGGCACCGACGACATGAGCGGCATGCCCATCATGCCGTTCTGGAACATGGGCATGCCTCCCTGGGGGCCCGCACCGTTCATGCCCTGGAAGCCACCCATGGGGCCTGGCATAGCTCCCGTGCCGTTGCTGGTTGGGAACGGGGCCTGAGACCCGGGATTGCCATTCGTTTGAGCCAGCGCGTTCATATGCGCGATGAATTCCTGGTAGCCCGAGGGCGGGGGTGCCATGGGGTTCTGCTGTTGTTGGTCTTGCTGCTGTTGTTTGTTGCGCATGGCGGCCGGGCCGGTTGGAATACGGTCGTTCTTGAGCTCCTCTTCGGCGGGTCGCTTCTTCGTGCTTCCGTTCGGAGCCGCCGACGGCGTCGACGATTCGGGCGTCTTGGAAACGGCCGCGTTCGAGCTGGGCGCCGGGGAATGGGGCTTCTCGGTCTTGGACTCGGCGGAGGCAGCAACGGAAGGGCTCTTTGCAGCTTGATCATCGGGTTCGTTACTCTCGCCGTCTTTCGCATCGGCAGCGCCGGGCGTGCCCGCCTCCTCGGGCGCATCCAACGGCTTCTGCTTGGGGCTCTTGGACCTCGCGCGCTTAGCCGCCGCGGCCGACGCCGCCTTCTCCTCCTCGAACTCCTTAATTTTCCTCGCCATGTCCTCATCTGCCGCCAAGTCATCCAGCAGCACGCCCTCACGTCTACATTCTGGGCACACGAGATCGCTGTTCACGAGCGCATTCTCGATGCAGTCGTTGCAAAACGTCTTGCCGCAGCACGGCGTCTTGACCGGCTCCACAAACAGCCTCTTATCCAACGAGCACTCCAGCCCGCGCTCGCGGATCTCCTTGTTGTCCTGCTTGGCAGCTTCTTCCTGCGCCGCGGCCGCCTTGGCTTTGGCTTGAAACTGCTCCCACGACGCCTTGTCCGGCTCCGCAATCACATATTGACCCTCGGCGTTGACCATGACGCCTGACGGCTGTTTGCCGTCCTCGTCCCCCGCCAGCGCCGTCGACTTGTCCACCGTCTTGAGGAACGAGCGCGGGATTCCCGTCGTGCGCTTGATGCGAGGGCGGTTCTCGAAGTTGGGGTCGTCGTTGGTCGGGCACACCTGGATCCAGTGGCCCTTCTGGTGGCAGCGGAAGCATATGTAGCCGGGAGGCGGGTCGTGATCTGGAACGTTGGCCGGCCGCTTCTGGTAGCCGCCGCGGAAGACGGGCTTCTGGGCCGCCATCTTTTCCTGCTGCTGCTGCCAATTCTCCTCGCCAGCCTTGAACATGGCAGCGATCTTTTCCTCCTCCGTTTGGGCATTGTTCATGGCCCTAATGCCGTCGGATTCGTTCGGGCCCTTGGTCGCCCCAGGTTTGTTGGACTCGGTGCGATACGAGTTCTTCGCGTTCACCGGCATTTTGCCGGAAACGTAGCGAGCAGCCCTGCCATGGCCAGGTTTCGACGCGGGAAAGCGGCGCGCGATTATGTGTGAGGACCGGGGGATGAGGGTGGTATCGTCATCGTATTCTACGCCGGGCGAGCAACGTGTCAGCAACCATAGCATCGCAAGTGGCCCCTCCCGGGGGGAGAGTGGTTTGGTTCAAATCATCGCGGTCGCAAATCCGGAGGAGCGACAGATGGACGTACCTTCATTGGTATCTTCGTTGTAGATCGTCAGGTCAAAGTCGGTCCCATCGCCCAGGCCGCTGGCGTTGATGATGTCGCGCTTGAGCTCGAAAACCGTGATGTGGAGGCCGTCGAACGTGATCCGCGACGGCTCTTTTGACGACTTGAACTTATAGAAGACGCAGGATGACATGGCGACGACGGCGCGCCACCCTCCCAGAGAGCAGCGGCGAGGGAGGGAAGAGAAAATGGGTCACTTGGTCGCTTCCTCGTTCTGGGTGAGAGAAAAGAACTCGGGTTGCGTAAAAGGGTTGCCCTGTTGAGCTGGTGTTCTGCAGCTGGATGAGCGCCGTCGCTTCTCCGACGTCCGCCCAAAATTTTCAAAGGTTGCTCAAGGGTCTCCCGCCGCGAAGAGACTGGCAATAAGCAGCTATTGTCTTTATTCAACTGCAAAAGGAGCGATGAAGCGGACGAGGTCAAGATGTCAGGGGGTGGACAATAGCGAATCCAGAGTACGACTCCTATTGTGTGAAGCGGAATCCTATTGTGAACGTCCTATTCAAGAAAGAACACTTCTCGGCGGAGCCGCGCGAAAGCGAAGGGCACTTGGCCTTTGTCGTCGAAGCAGAAGAGGCGTGCTCGAGCCCCGAGGGCGCGGCGGACGCGGGAGAGAAAAGGGAACGGGCAGCAGAGCGCGATTCACAAGACAGGAAAGAAACGTCGGACGCGTGAAGGGTCTTGTTGTATACACGATGGAGCGTTGAAAGCAGGACAGTGACGGGCAAACAAACCCCGAAAATGCCGCCACCCGCCAAAGCACCGCGCTGTTCTGCAGCTTCCCTCCACCAAGCCTTTCGACGGATATCGCTACCTAGACTTCGCACCGCGCGCTGCCACGCGCCGCGACGAAGGACTCCCCAAAGGGCCTCACCTGTCTGGTGGAGCACGCCGCGCCGACGAACGAGGCTTCGGTCAGCGAGGGCGAGCGTCGGCCGGTGGCGACCGGCGAGGCGTCGGGGGCGCTCGCGCGAGGGCGACGGGAACACGGATATCGCGAAGCGCACGGCGTCGGAGACCGAAGGCGCAGCGCCGGTGGATGAAGAGAGCGCGCCGGAGAGGGTGGGCGATGACGGCGCGGACGCAAGTGAGGCGGGGACAAAGAGCGAGGAGGACGAAGGGCGGCGGAGGCCGGCGGAGCTTAATAAAGAGCGAGCCGGAGGCGGCGCCACGTGACCCTGGCGAGGCAGCCGCCGGCCGCCGGCGCCCGCGCTTGCCTCGCGCCTCGGAGGCTCGCCCGGGCCAACATTCCCCCGGCCCCGGCCCGTCTCGCCGCTGCATCCAAAGCGGCGCCAGGCGCGTGCCCAGCATCGATGGCGGAGCTTCGCACTTCCGTCGGGGTTTGCTGTGCGGTAGGGCGGGCGATGCGGACAAGCAGCCAACCACGCCACGTCCGGAAGTTCGAGACTACGTAGTACGCGCACACATCCTAACGCGAAGACAGGTACATAGCACATCCGCAACACAGGTCCAGCTCCCGCTGTTCATGCGGCTCGTTACCAACTGCTATTCGCTTTATTTCTGCTTCATTTCCGCGCCGCGCTCCCCAATGTCCCGGCGATACCCGAGGCCAATTTTGTGAGAGGGGGGGAAGGGGGGCCCGAAAAGCCCACGCATCCGCCAAGAGGACCTGTCGTACATACGTGCGTGGTGTATCGCAACCACCAGGGTAACGCGCGGCTCAAAAAAGCCGCCTGCATCTAGCTCGGGCCCGGAAAACACGACACTACGCTGCTCACGAACGTTCAACTCTGCGTCAACTGATGTTCGATTCTCTGGCAAGGCTTCCGGGAGATTACCGGTACGAAACTTTGCCAGGCGGCGTGGCAGGAACTCCGCACGAAAGCCCACCGATGAGGAAGACTCGTGAAGGCGCCCGTCCGCACTGAATCCGTCACGTTGTATCGACGAACCCAAAACGCCATCTTCCCGATGCAAGCAGTGCGGGGCGGTAGTTTCCAATCTATCTCGCCAGAACGCCGATGCCCTTCGCCGCTTACGCACCACTACGTCGGACCTAGCTACTCTCGCCCGCGCTCCCTCCCACCGCATCCTAACCAGCGGACAATTCGCAAGACCTTCGTTCGCTTCATGGTATCATCCGCGCCGTGAGCGCCGACAAGGACATCATTTACACCGCAATGCAAAGTCGTGGCCGAGGCCCGGATAGCGAATCAAACAAGAGACCGTCTGCCGCAAACGAAATAAGGAAACAAGAGTGTGGCGGGTCCTCATCTCAGGGAGTCCCCGGGTGGCAAACAAGAACCAGCTCAGGCCATAGTCGGAGAGAGGAGCCGACTGGGGCCGGGCCTGCGTTGGCAGCCGCGCAAGCCCCAGAAGAGCGGCTTCCCCTCCCCTATTTTTCGCTTTCGTTTTTTCTTCTTTTTCATTCTGGCGCGGGCATCGACGGAAGAAGGCAGATCGAGGTGTCCAGTTTAACGGAAACATTCAACGGAAACACGTCGGGCCCCGGGGGAAGTCTGCGGGGCTCGCATCAAAGGATCACACATTTCTGCGGCCCGTACTTCTTGTCGCGCGCCTCTTTCGGGACTCGGCCGGGGTGCGACGGGTGAGCGACCTTGCGCCCGGCTCGTCCACCGCCCGTGTGCCCCAAGCTGGTCGGATGCATGACGTTGCGGCGAGGATCCTGCGCCTTCCCTGACGACGCCTGATGCCGCTGTCGGCGCAATTGGCGCACGACGTCGTAAAACGCCTTCTCCACGTTGATGCAGTTTTTGGCAGAGGCCTCGACGAACTCGCACCCCAGGTCCCTCGCGAGCGCGCTTCCCTCCTGCGTGGAGACCTCGCGCTCCGTGATGCGGTCGCACTTGTTGCCCACCAGCATCACCGGCGCGGGGCCGGGGGAGCCCGATCCCGCCGACGAGGAGCTCAGGGGCGAGCCGGGGTAGGTCGGAGAGCCGGAGTAGGAGGATTCCTTGACGCGCTGGATCTGGTTGTGGAATTTCTGGATGCGGGTGAAGGACGAGCGCGACGAGATGCTGTAGACGAGGACGAAGCCCTCGCCGTCGCGGATCCACTGGTCCCTCAGGGCGGTGTACTCCTCCTGGCCGGCCGTGTCCAGGACTTCCAACATGCAGGCCTGGCCGTCTATCTGCACCTGCTTCCGGTACGAGTCCTCGATGGTGGGGTCGTACGTCTCGACGAAGTGGTTGAGGCAGAGCTGCAAGGCGAACGTTAGCCGGCGGCGGACGGCGCCGGGCGGTGGCCAGGGGGGGGATCGATACGCACCTGGATGGTCAGGGCGGTCTTGCCGACACCGCCGTCCCCCAAGACCACCAGCTTGTACAGCGTCATTTTGCCCGACATGTTCGGCGGCCCGGGTCGCCGTTCGGCGTCGGCGGCGGCTCGCCGGGGGTGCGGCGGGAGGGTATGACCGTGCGAAATGGATGGACCCGAGACAGGCTCTGGGGCCTTCCGGGCAGTCCGGGCAGTGCTGGATCGGCGGCCTTGTCGACGGGAAGCCGCGGCGCGATGGCGGACGATGGTCGGAGCGGACGGCTGGAGCGGGCGGGACGAAGGGCCGCGAGAAGAGACGGGCGGTGCGAGCGTCGAGGCCCGCCGGGGAGGGGAAGGGGAGGAAGGCCGCGGTGGAGCGAGGCAGGGGGGGCGGTGCAGGCTGGCGAGAGAGGGGGGCGGCCGTCACGTGCGACCCACGTGGGCGAGGGAGGGAAAAGCGCGCAGGCACGGCCGGACGGCGCGACGGTGAGCCGGCGGGCGCGGGCTTGGCGGCGGCGCGGAGCGAGCAGCGCGTGGGGTCTCGGGGGGGGCGGCCGGGCGCCGGGCCTGCGGGCTCCTGCCGGGCGGCGGGCGACGGAAGGCGCGAGGGGCGGCGCGGGGCGTGCGGGAGGCAGCGGCGGGCGCGGCGGGCAGAGGCGGCGGGCAGAGGCAGCGCGAGAGGCGATGGGAGGGCGAGCGCGAGGGGAGAGCGAGAGAGGAGGGAGCGAGCGGCCGCGAGCCCAGGAGGCAGCGGCGGACGGGCCCCGGCCGTGGCCCGGCCGCGCCCGAGGCCCGTGGAGCCGGCCCGCCCCCCGCCCCCCGCCGTCGCCGCCGCCCATTGGCCCTGCAGTCGAGCGCCGCCGGCCCCGGCGGACGGCCGGCCCGAGCGGCGCCCTGTCACGTGCGCGCCTGCCTGCGGGCGCGCCCCGCCGTCCCGCCGCCCGCGCCTTCGCCCTCGCCTTCGCCCTCGCCTTCACGATGCCGCTCCGCCGTCACGAAGTCACGCACGCACGCCCTGGAAGAGGAAATGCCGCTCCGGATAACTCTACACGAACGAGCGCAACCGCAAACTAAGGGGAGCCCCGCGAGCCGTGCACGCGCCGACCTCACAGCTTCGCCCGGCCCTCGGCCGCCTTGTGCGTCTCGCTGCCCCCCCGCGCGAAGTACTCCTTGATCCGCCCCCGCGCCACCTCCACCACGTCGGCGTCCTCGATCGTCGACGGTATCTGGACCGCCTTGTCCGGCTCGCCGTGTACCGCGTTCTCCACGAGCTCGCGCAGCACCCGCCTGAGCGTCTTGCCGCTCCGCGTCTTGGGGATCATGCCCCTCCCCTGGATCATGCCGCCGAGGCTCGCGATGGGCCCGATCTGCTCGCGCACCGCCCGCTGCACCTCGTCGAATAGCGTCTTGTCCGGCACGGCCGCCGTCGGGTGGTCGTGCCTGGCCAGCGCCACGAAGGCGAAGGGGAGATGGCCCTTGAGCGAGTCCGGAACCCCCACCACGCAGCACTCGGCCACGTCCGCGTGCGACGTGACGGCCTGCTCGATGGCCCCTGGTTCGGGCGCCAGTTACCCTGTGCTCGGCCTCACGACGGGCTGGCCCGGCCCGGGGGTCTTTCCACTTACCGGTGCTGAAGCGGTGCGCCGCCACGTTGATGATGTCGTCGGACCTAGACATGACGTGCACGTAGCCGTCCGCGTCCACCATGCCGGCGTCTCCGGTATCGATCCATCGGCCTTTGAACCGCCTCATGTAACCCTTGTAGAATCTCTCTTCGTCTCCCCAAAGGGTGTTGAACCCCGTCGGGGCCAGAGGTATACCCAGCACGATGTTTCCCATGTTCCCCTTCGCCACTTCCTCCCCATCGTCGTCCACGACGCGGACATCGAACCCCGGCATCGGTTTCCCCGCCGACCCGGGCTTCGTTGGCAGCGGAGCGATGGCCCCTGAGCGGTCCGACACCGCCCCTGTCTGCAGCGCCAAGCCGCTGATGGGCGATCCAGACTCCGAAGACCACCAGTTGTCCACGACCATCGCTCCCTCCGCGCAGTGTTTGGCCAGGAGTCCCTGGAACATTCGCACGATGCTCGGCTCGCTCCTCTCGCCGGCGAGGAATAGGGCCCGCAAGGTTTTGAGGCCGCCTCGGTTCCCGCGGTCCTCGATGTACGTGTTGTCGCCGTCTTCTCTTCGGATCGCCCGCAAGGCAGTCGGCGCCGTGAACATGACGTTCACCTTGTATTCGTCAACAATTCGCCAAAACGTCCCGGCATCCGGCGTGCCGATGGGCTTCCCCTCGAAGAGGACCGTGGTCGCTCCGACGAGCAATGGGGCGTAGACGATGTAGGAGTGGCCCACGACCCAGCCGATATCCGAGGCGCAAAACATGACGTCCCCAGGCCCTCGTATCCCAAAAAGATACTTGATGGACAGGTTCAGTCCAACCGCGTGCCCGCCCGCATTCCGAAGCACCCCTTTAGGAAGGCCGGTCGTACCTGCGAGCATGTCAGAAACGGTCACGTTGGCGTCGGGGTACTTGTCATGTCGAACCGCTCGTGTATATGATGTACAGGCCGTCGTCGCTATTCACCGGTACGGCACCAGCCTTTACTCCTCGATCCTTTGCGCTCTCGACCAGGCGCCGCCAGTCACGTTCGCCTTTACCCTCGGAGATAGGATCCCAACGAAGCTCGTCACGCTGCCAGACAAGGACCCGGTCCGGCTTGAAATTGCTCTTCCCGACCGCGCCTTCGATCAGGGGTCTATAGCCCATTGGACCTTTGGAACCTTCGATACCGCATGACGCCGTCATCACGACGCGAGGCTTGCAGGCCTCGAGCCTTTGGGCCAGTGCCGGAGGTGAAAACCCACCAAACACGACCGAGTGGATCGCTCCAAGACGCACGGCCGCAAGCATCGCGAATACCGCCGCCGGTATCATGGGCACTATGGTATGTCAGACGGCGATGCTCTCAGCTCAGAAGCCGCGGCGAGCGTCCTACGCCATGCATCAAGTGGGGCGAGAACGGTGCGGGCCATACTATAGATCAAAACAACGTCGCCCTTTTTGACGCCCTCTTCACGCAAAGCGCCCGCCAATGTTTCGACCTCCTCTAGGAGCCGAGCGTACGTGAAGCTTTCCTTGCGTCCTGAAACGGGGCTATCCCACAGGATGGCAGGGACGCCCCCATTTCCCCCTTCAACGTGACGATCGATACAGTTATAGGCAGTGGAGATCTGCCCGCCCGGGAACCACGACCAATGGGGGTGAGTGATGCCGTTGCGGAGCGTTTTGGTCCGGGTTTGAAGAGCTCTGGACGGTCTTTTGTACCAGTGCAGCTGAGACGCCTGGCAGCCCCAGAAAGCTTCCGGGTCTCGCAGTGCCTTGTCATATATCTCATCTTGTGGATGGGGCGCCATCGTAGACGTTGCTCCGCTGTCTCCTCTCGGGGCAGCTGCGGGGTGAGGACAATCGCCAACGAATGGAGGTGTGTGCAGTTCAACTAGACCACGCGATACGGTTGCGACAGGCGGCAGCAGTCCCTTATATACAAGAACAAGCAAACGCTGGCCGAGGGGTGTACCTATCGCAGACACCGTGCCGGGGCTGCGGGAGCACTGCGGTTCCGGGCGAAGGGGCTGGCGCGAGGGGAAGCTCGGCTATGGCGCCGCAACGCGGCGCCATTGGTCGGGTGGTCGGCACTTCGGTCCGCGAGCGCACACCTCGGGAATGGCCTCCAGCGCCGGGCCCCAGCCCGCCCGGTTTGCCGGCTTTCCGGTGGCCAGCGTGATGAACTTGGTACGGAGTGCTCGCGGCGCGCGACTCCCTTCCGCTTCCTAGGGCCCCCCACGCGGTCAGGGCCCCGCAATACGTAGCACGTACCTAGGATCCCAGGGTTCCCCATGGGTCAAGCTCAGTAACTACTCCCTGCGGACAATATATTCACGAGTCACGTGAAATGTGGCAGTGTTCTTGGCACCACCACAGAAGCTACAATCTGGTGATAGGGCCCAAATGAAGCCGAAGTAGTACATAGAAGCCTATATATAAATCTTTTCTACGAGTATTATGAGATTAGTTGTCCATCAGTGATCAATACATCAGTGATCAATAACACTATTATCCAATCTAAATGACCACTAATAAAGAGCCTCAAATTGTACTTTTTCGGCACTAGTTTACCATGATAATTGTAAATATCCTCCTTATGGGTTTAGTCCTTCAAATACTTCTATATCGGCTCTATCCTGTTGGATCAAGGCTGCGAGTAGGGTAATTTACCGTACGAACTCTAAACTTATTACGAGGAGTATTATCCTTGATTATCCAGACTCCTTTTCCTATTTCTAGACAACTATGTTAGCATACACGATCCCTAGCCAGCAGGATCGCACTTCAATGTGATACTGTGCCAGTCTTTTAGCCAAGTTGGCTAGTTGCAGGCTAGGGCATGCTAGTTCTAACAAGTGGTCTTGCCGTTATTCACTCTTTACTCCTGTTCTCTTTTCTTCAAAGGCTAGTTAGCATATAGTAGTTGCCTCGATGCCATGAAGACGTGACTCCTCCTTTGTTCTTCTGTTCTATTTCGAGGTAAAGCGCTCTACCCAGCTTACAGTAGGGACTTGTCCTATAACCCAAAGCAATAAAGCGTTCGTATTCTTAAATAGGAGGCCATAGACGATTATATCGTACTTCGCCTCGTAGACGCGATACGTAGAGAGGAAGTATATATTTAGCTTGCTCGAAAACGGTCTCGCCGGAGTAGATAAGAGGGTTATAGCACCTTGTTATTTTTTATAAAGTTATCCTTTTACCCAGTAATTACCTAGGCTAGGAGTTCACAAAAGGAATTGCCCAATTTACAAGGGCTTTCCTAAGAAGCCTATATCCTAGCTCAAGGGTAAGCTTCTTTAGAGACCTTCTTCTTGTAACTCCTTGCTTATAGAGAAGCTTTTCTAAAGTTATTCGAGGCAAGTAGATATCGTACTATTTAGATACCTCCTTGGCAATACGCTTATAGGTCTTATCTTTATTTGCTTTGGATTCAAAGACCTAGGTTTTGCTAAGTTTTGCTAAGAAATTCTAGCTATATATACCTTGTGGTAGAGAGCTTCTAGAATTTTAGTACCCTCCTATTTCTTAGGTCGTCTAGATCTAGACTTATTACCTAGAATATATAACGTGATACGAAGCCTTTCGTGTGGGGTGGGGGCTGTGTTGTAGTTATTCTACTCTTAATAATATTGCTCTGGATCTGTTAATCAAGCTTCGATTCGTTAATAGAGAGTTTATATACTATTTGGAGCAGACTGGATAATATTGCTTATTTTAGTCTACCCTATACTAGCTGAAACTCTTTGGATAAGAGAAAGCTAGCGGGATTGTGGTATATTGAGGTACAAGATTTACTATAGAAGGCTCACATGATTTCGTATATTTATTAATGATTGGGCCCTAAAGTATGTCAGGGGCCTCGGCTCGCCCAGATAGGGGGCCGAGCTCCCTAGTGCCTGAACGTGACCCACTACTGTGTACAGGAGTAGAGTCCCCGCAAACTGTGAGGGGTGGGGTCAGCCCCATCGGGTTTTGGGGTGAATTTTCCGAAAGAGTCTAGTAGTTACCTAGACAGGAAACTTACCCCAAGAAAACCCCAAAATTTCTGGGGTTTACGGTCCATCCCCCCTTGTAGACCATACCGCAAACCATAGACTCTTTTGGCAAGCAAGCCCCGGGGCATCGTGGTGGGAACCTTTCATATCGTCTAAATGAAAACCAACTCACCCCCTGTGAAGAGCCCACGGGATGGGCAGTTGATAGGTTCTAAGTTTGGCAGGTCCAAATATTCTCGGCGAGCTAGTGGGTCAATTCCCGCTTTACAAACCCATCAAGAAATAATAGTTATTGAGATCCATCTTGTGAATTAAAATTTAAATTTTTGGGTAGGGTCGCCAAAAATCCTGGCAAACCCCAATCAGATTTTGGGTGGGACCCCACCGGCCCCTCAAACGGGCGCCTAGGGTCCTCTTTTGGAGGAGTAGTTAGGGTGTCCGGGTGCTCGAAATACGAGAAGTCGTATGTGAAATAGAATTTGCTTGGGGGTAGATATAGTTTTAAGTGGGGCTGATCTCATTAGGGTTTAGGTCGGGTTTTCCCTTTAGGTTTACCCCCTTTCTCACCCCAGTGTAAACCATACTTATCTCTATACTATGCCGAGGGGCCTCGGTTTTCCAAGTTATCTA
Source organism: Lineolata rhizophorae (assembly GCA_010093515.1). Lineage (NCBI taxonomy): Eukaryota > Fungi > Ascomycota > Dothideomycetes > Lineolatales > Lineolataceae > Lineolata > Lineolata rhizophorae. Next base: position 57,844 of record MU001687.1, read on the forward strand.
TAAGACTTCATTTTATTATATCGGTCGAAATTATTGTCCACCATGGGGTTTTGGGGTGGGTATTTTAGGTAACGATGAAAATCCCACCCCATCAGGGTTTCCAAAAAAGCTTCTTCTCCTCACCCCATCGTGGAATATAGAAATAAGCATGCAGAGCACAGAATGTACGGAGCACTGGGGCGGCAGAGGAGCCTCCCAGGTTTTTGTACACGAAATAAAATCTGCCTGTGCGTAGCATGCTGGGAACTTGGCGTGGAGACGGCACGAATATTCATAGGAGGCGATGAGATAAAATAGCTATCCTTATACTTTATAATTCTCTTGCACGTGATAATTACCACCTTTATCCTAAATATGAAAGGAAAAGGTAGATTAACCAGCTTAGCAACGTTGTCGGATGTAGGCTTAGTTTACCAACCCTTGACAATTGGATTTGGCCTACCGGAATCTGTCAAACCGGGGAGCAAGCTTTGCCGGGGGCAAAGTCATGTAGAAGATAACCAAAGAGGACAGCAAAGAAAACTTGGGAAGGGACCTAATATAGTAGTGTGTATAGGACCAAAGAGCCCGCGAAGCCCTCCTATACGCGTCTACGTCGCTGCGGGTGGAAACATCTTCGAGAGATAGCTAAATACGGGGCGACGGCTACTAGGGCCTTGCAGTTGTTCGTTGAGATAGTGGTACATACGCTAGGAGGATGGGCTCCTAGCGTGCGATCGTGGTAACAGCCACCGATCGCAACTAACGTTGCTAGCAGCAACTTTGCACAAAGCCTTTAGGAGGAACCTTCGCTTTTTATGTGCCCGAGCAGCATGATAACCTTTCTCTACGTGCTGGAAGTGATCACCGAGCCAAGCCCCAAGGGCCCCACTCCGTACAGAGTTTTTACCTCGACACCGACAGTACGACATCACGGTAGCACCGACAACGAGCCGCTCCACTGCCTTTCGTAGGCAGGCTAGTTACTGCCTGTAGGCGCAGAGTAGTGTAGGCACTCTGGTAACTATAGGCCTCTTTATCGACAGGCACGCGGGCGAGGCCTATAACTATGGGCGGGCAGGTAGCTAGCAACGAAGCAGCTCACAGAACACGACAGGGTACCTGTTGGCTGCGAGTTACAATGGAAGTCAAGGTCGACAAACTGCCGCAAGGTTTTTTCATTCATTTGAGGGGCTTTTCCTTGCACCGCGCACCTATAGAAGCACCCTATAGGCAACGGCCTGTACGGGAGTAGGAGTCAATGACAACGCACAGGCCAAGAAACGCGACTTTAAAGAATCTAATAGCAAATTAACCCCTATTTTCAGCGGTTTGTGACGCCCTTTTGGGGGTAGACTTGCCAACCTGTGTGCCAATCGTTCGCCTTCGGTTTCTGCGTGGCGTAGCTGCGCCGCATAGTGCCACATCTCCAGCTCTTAGATTCAAGCTTCTGCCTCCCAGCTTCTTACTCCTTCGATCAAGGACGGCTTGAAATCGACCAGCATTTCTGCCAGGTCAGTGCCTTTCCAATAGCCCCACTTAAGACCTTCCCGTCTCCTTTTATCACTATTCATTTTCAACCTACTTCACTCTTCTACCTCTCGCGCATCCTCTCCACTGCCTTCATCGCTCGTTCTCTCCACCGACTTCACCGCCCATCCTACTTCGCCCTAGCCACCCTCCTCTACTTGCTTTACTCCGCCTACTCTCCTCCTTGCGATCATACCAGAGGCTCGAACCATCATGAGCTACTGTCCGTCAGACTCCAGCTCATCTCAAAGTTTGGCGCAGAGCAACTCCGGGTTAGGAGATGACGCGAGCTACGAAGCGGACGTAATGGATGTTGCGGACGTTAATTCGGACACTGATTCGGATGCTGTCAACGACGGATCGTTCGCAGAGTCGGCCTGGCTCTTAACGGATAACGCACATCCGCCGGAATACTATGTTCGCTAGAGGTAGGAGTCTGATGAGTTAGAGTATGCGGAGGACTACAGTCCTGGCGCAACCCTCTTACTTGACCTGATTGAAGAGCAATGGTTCTAGTAGGTCGCTTACGTTTTGCCGTAGTAGATGACTAAGATATTCTAATACCGTGATAGATTCTGCGAGTACGTACAACGGAACCCTTAGAAGATGTACCGGAACGTGTCTCTAGCTCTATTACATAGCTTTTTCGACTGGATGTTGAATCAGAAAATAGGCAAGGGAGGGAGGAGAATGCGTGGTACCAAACATAGGAGTTCTCTGGGCGCATAGTGGAAGCTATATCGTCTGATGTATGAGAGAGCTACTGGAGACAAGATCACGGGCCAGGTGAACTGTGGCATGCATAAGGTACCTGTACGTACCTGGACAAATGAGCTCACTGCTAATAATCTGCATTAGGTGCTTCATAAACTCGCAAAGAAGCATGGTTTGCGGGAACAAGGCCGGGAAAAGCCGTGCATGTACGTCGAAGACCTCAAGGAAGTGCTTCGAACAAACTTGACCACAACGAGAAAGCGGTATTCATACGGTCAGCTTCGCATGCAAATGCGAATATTCATGCAACTAGCCGGGTTCACTGCGAGCCGGCCTAAAGCACTGCACAATCTCTGCTACCGATACATAACGGCTGCATTACTGCGGGATCAAGGAGGCCGCCCTCATTAGGATCTTGCTTAAGTTCACGTTCGAATTCACAAAGAACTTCCTCGGGTGAAAGATGTGTATGAAAAACCTAGTACTCAGAACACTGATTCCACTAATGACGTGAACAGCAACACTTTTCTAATCCCAGAGATCGTTTACGATCCCTCCCTTATTTTCAGCCCCCATGTGACACTTCTTAGCATAATGTTTAACGACCAAGCCTTTGCCCCACCTAGCCTAACGTGCCCAAGGAAGCTTAGTAGACTAGACATTGAGCTAGGCTCTAACCAACTACCATTGCATTTTAAAGAAGAGAGGTTGAACCAGCCACTTTTCCGACGCGCCAAGGGGATACTTCACTGCTGGACTATTTCCGCCGACAGACCCTTGACATACGCGTTCCTCAACCTGGGTATGAAGAGTATCGGCCAGATCACCCGGCCTAAACAAGTCACATGCACATATGCGCTCCGATACGGTGCGGGCAAAGCCTTCAACGAGGGTAGTTAGCATTCTTCTCTACTAGAATAGCCTTTATTAGAGATGCTGATACTGATTGTGCTACATGTGTAGGCAAGGTCAGCGAGGCGGTACAGAACCCGATGATGCAGCACGCTGATATTCAAACATTCCTCAGACCCCATCTCCATAGGCTGGTTACGGCGGACACTGCGGCAATTATCGAACTAGATCCTCAGGAATCGGTCATGCTGTCTACCTTCAACATGAGCAGATGGATTGACCCGGACAGGCTCTGGGGCCTGACCGCGGAGCAAGCAGAATATATGAATAATGCTCCCGTCATTCTCTCCCTTACCCAGCGGCGGGTAAAACTCAAACAGCGCCTTCAGCGGAAGGCTATAGAGCATCCAAAGTACAAAGCGCTGGTTAGGAGAGTCGCGAATGAGAAGGAGCGCCTAAGGGCTACACTGTTAGCGGAAATTCAAGAGATATATGAAAGAGGGCAGCCAGTAAGAATTATCGAACGGCACCTCGCTGGCGTGAAGCTGAACAGTGAACCGAAGGTAGCGTCCTACTTCTCGGAAGACACGCTTCCAGGGCAGCGACGTTTAACTGAGACGATGATACTCGCTCCACCAGTGGCAGCTCTCGAGGAGGAGCTTGAAAGACGGAATAATGCGATCACCGCTGTCACGGCGTACTGCAAAATCGAGGAAGGCGACATGTGCGAGAGACGAAAGCGTTCGGGCGCCGACACCAGGCTGTGGTAGTTAATGAGGACCCTCCGTCGCCAGCGGACGAAGCGTTGAAGGTAGCCATGCTGTCGGTGTGTACTACAGATCAACAAGGGAGGCCAACGATATGCTTCATGTATCTGGGCAACGAGAGGGCACCATTCAACACGCGTCTATTCTTTCAGCAGGCCTGGCGACCTGAGCAAGCACTTCAATAAGAAGCATTTGAAGAGAGTCGAGGAAAATGAGGATCCGGAATGCAAAATCTGTAGATGTCGCTGAAGCACAAGACGCATTTACAGAATCACGCGGCTAAGATTCATAGGACTACTTCCTGAAGCCGACCCTATCAGCAAGGCTAGTATTAGGAACACCTATTCTACCTGCAACGCAACGGCCAGCATGTCCTATTGAAATGCTTCTTACCTCGATGAAAGATACTTACGCGGCTCCAAATGCGACCAGCGTTCCTTGTGCAAGCCTCGCAACTACATCGCAGCCATGGCAATATGCACTCATCCCTTTCCTAGCATACGCAAACGACGTACATCTTCAGCCGTACCAATCAGTTAGCCACCTGCTTGCTGCTTTGACTATGGTAGCTGGCAATACCCTACGACTTCACTTGAATAGGATCTCTATTCGTTTTAGCTGGTCCGGCGGCACAACTGTTCATGATCCGCGTTCAATTAGGAAGCAAGCGATGGTGTTCCGATATCAAACAAGATACAGCGCGCTCCTCTCCACTTAAGCGTGCCATTCCATCGGGATATCGTCTACGCTAATACTGTACGCATAAACCGTGGAACGGAAACACGGGCGAGAAAGTAGGGGAGAAGGATGGCATATCACTATTCATGGCATGGCTTAAGCTCATCGGCTGGTAGATATAAGTTGGGGTAGTTCACCCGTAAGCTATGGGACATCGCTACCATTTCATTATTCTGACTTACTCTTTATCAGCTACTTCTGCATGTCTTTATCTGAGTTCGATATGTCGTCCCTACCAGCAACAATCCTCAAAGGGTTCACTCCTCCACAGACTGAGAGTCGTCCAGGCAGTCCTTCTCTGCCAGCGACTCAGCAATTCCTTAGCTCAGCGTACGCCGAGAGACTCGTCGACTTGGTCAACGATATCGTCACGGCAGCGTAACAATGGAAGCCTGCCGTAACAAAGAATGTCCCCGCTGTTCCGCCTAGCACTCCCATAGGTTCTCTGCCAATGATCGTTAGAGCGCTGGTACCAAACCTAGAGTACCGCACTGTCCAAGAAATGTAAGCTTCTAGATGACTTAAAGCGCGCATTGGACTGAGCTGTGCTAGTTGGGACAAGAAAGCATACAAGTACAAGGTCGTTGAGTCGTCAACAGCCGAAGAGGATGATAGTGATGTGTTGGATTAGTACATTTTTATTGTCCGGGAACGCATTGGTTAGTATCATGTCCTCTTCAGCTTATTTCTCGTCGTTGACAATAGATACAGACAAGAAAACCCAAGATCCTTCGTACTTTATCGATGTTAAATCAAATAAGTTGAGGGATATCCTCAGAATTGTTCTTCGTCGTGTTCGAGGAATTTCCCTAAAGGGGAACAAGCCTCCAGTACGCTTGACTAAACGTCCAGTTCCGTACATTATATAGCTTACTGTCTCTTGGGTTGAGCAGAACCTGCTGTACAGCTACGTTGCTGAGCTGGAAGCGCATTACGGCACGATGGATTCCTCACCAGGGAATGATATACCAAAAAAGCACCTCAGCGTCTTGCTCGATTTCATCAAACGTACCTACGCTTCTACAACTGAGCGACTGGTGCCGCTACTTGATGGTGGCGAGATCACCTACGATCTACTCTGGGCGTTGTTCAAACCGAACACTGAAGTATATGCGAATTGTCCTGAGATTGACCGACCTAGATGCGTCAAATGCAACTTCGGGGAAGAGAGGGAGCGCACTAATCGCACCAAGTATTTCCATCTCGAGTGCCGGTACCTTGAGTGGGATGGTAAGCTGTTAGGTGAGTCAACAGTTGTTTTCGAGATTGAGAGATTTAGGGGTGTGAAGAGTATCTCCCTTCTCAATGCATTCCCTCTCAAGTACCTGCCAAGTGAGAGAGAAGCGAGAACGGAACTCATCAAGAACGGCCGGAACTTCCTCTCCTATAGAAGCACTCACCATGTTCAGTACCACAGGCTTGCATTTTACAGAGACAAATATGGGACGCCAGTCAGTGTGTCAGTAGACGGTCGCGTAATTGTTGATGCTGCCTATTTCAGAAAAGTCAATCCGAATTTCCGCCTCTCAGCGGTCGAGTCGTCGCGCCGTACCACGAATGATGGCCTTCTGCCACCGCCGCCGCCGCCTCCTAGCGAAACTGGCCAAGTTAAGAATGCAGACGTGGACGTCAGTGGAATGAAAGATGAGGAGCTGCTTATTTGCAGCCCTGTTGTGTATGGCTTTAGCTTAAAAGACAAACTTTGGGTCAAGTCGTCAAAGGGCACACGTCGCACACGCTAACAAGGGCAGTTGGTTTCGCGGTTGCGAATATTCGGCCTATTTCATGGAATCCTGGATCATTCGCTCACCTAGCAATCCCTCGAGATAAGAAAGATATGCTTAGAGCTGTCGCTGAAGCGTACTCAGGTGGGGACTCAGGGCCAGCCTTTGACGACTTTATTCAGGGGAAAGGCCGCGGTCTTATCACCCTCCTACAGTTGGTTTCCCTATTGTCTAGTAATTTCGGTTCTAACTTTTGAATCAGCGGGCCGCCTGGCGTCGGCAAAACTCTCACAGCTGAGGCTTTATCGGAGCTCCTTTGTTTACCTCTATACTCGGTAAATCTTCCATCTCTGACGCATAGTATATTACTAATAATACTTGCAAGATTTCCGCTGGCGAAATCGTGAGCTCTGGAGATCTGGAAGAGCAGCTTTCTCGCGTCTTTGAACTGGCGAGTCATTGGAAAGCACTACTACTCCTCGACGAGGCCGATGTTTTTGCTGAGCAACGTGCTGTGCAAGACATCCACCGTAACAAAGTCGTTTGCACGTTTTTACGAACGCTGGAGTATTATGAGGGGATCATGTTCCTAACGACAAACCGAGTCAAGACTTTCGACGACGCCATTACAAGCAGAATTCATATGATGCTGAAATACGAACCCCTCTCCCTAGTTAATCGCGTAACCGTATGGGAAGGATTCCTTCGCAAAGCAAACGCCGAGTACAAGAAAAAGGACCTCGAATGGCTTGCCAACAAGCTGTTCAATGGCCGAGAGGTAAGGCCGCGCTTGTATACATTTAATCTTTGACGAGCAACTAAGGTTTTTCAGATCAAGAACATCGTGAGGATGGCGAGTGCTCTCGCCGGACATAAAGATGGAAGACTCTCGCTGCCTCAACTAAAGGTCGCAATCGCTATGAGGGAAGAATTTGAGCGGGATTTCAAGGGAGCTGGTGCGATCGAAAGTCAGCATGGATATGTTTAAGTAGTCATGTCTTAGGGTGGCTTCGTAACATACAGGAATAGTACGCTACGTATCGACTCCGCCTGAGTACACTCAGGCCCGTAGCCAAAATGTCTTTCCTCTCAACGTGCTGAGTTCACGTGCTTTCCCTGAGCCAAGGATGGCAGATCGGTTCAAGATCATTTGCACCGACGGTGTAGAGCGCATCATCACCGCCGGCAGTAACTACTACATCGGCTTCGTCGACGAGTCAACAATCTTAAAGTACCCACATTTCAAAGGAACTTCGACCCTTCCCTACTACCGAGATTGCTCTATATACCATCGCTGCCAAGAATCTATCAAACTTAAGGACTAAATAGTTAGGAGCGAACTTCTTTTTAGCTATTTGCGTAATAAAGACCCCTTTCTAAAGCCTCCTGTTGTGAATAACGCTGCGTTAGTCCAATCAACACGTTTCTATATCTCAATATCTTAGTGTTCATGCTGTCTTACCTATTCAAGGCGTACTTGCATATAGGCTGGTATAAGGAATGGTTTTTCTTAGGCTGTACGGCGGTGATATTGCTCCTTCTCGAACGCAGCGGTAAGGGAACGTCAACATACCTAAATCCCTCGAAGTTGGGCAACCTCCTCGTAAGAGAGGCGTTGGTAGTAAGCGTCAAGGGATTCTGTTACGCGCGGCACGACGAGACCTGTCGGCGAGATATTGTGGCAGAGTTCAGGCAAGTGGCCAGGGACTGGTCTAGGAGTGCCAGGAACTTGGTAGCGCAGGGGGGACAGGGAGGGGACGTCACGGTGCCGGAACCGGGAAGCACTGAACAAGCACAGGGTGGATAGGTTGGAGTTGGACAATCCGTGCCGCAAGTGCCAGCTGCGAATGAGGGTTCTCGCAGACAACAGCCGGTTACGTGATGGAGCGTAAGTACACGTGATGGAGCGCGACGCTCCGTGAGGGAAACGTACACTCCGGGTGTTGGCATCAGCAGGCAGCAGGGTCTAGCTGATTGGACAGCGAGAAGAGGGAAATTGTGTATTTAAACGGCCGCAACCCACACACACAGATAGTTTCCGCTCCTCGTAGTTACTCTTGAATACAATCCCTAGCGATTGCATGATCTACTGAGAACTTCTCGGTGCTGCCTCAAGGAACCGCCAGGCGGATTGTCTGTGTTTTGCTCACTGAAGCCTTCCAACCTCAATCCTCAGTGGAGCGTGGTAACAGTTGCTCGTCGGATAAGGCGGCGTCGCTTTCGCGTCGTAAGTAGTGGCTTCCGGCCAGGTAGTTGCTTTGGCGTATAGATCCTAGTTTGAATACAGAGCTAGACCGTTGAACGCGCTAGGCGAAGCTCTCGTGCAATCTGAGACTGATTCTATCTCGCGATATAGTATAGCGTCAGAATCTGGATACGCTCTCGTTCGGATAGGTGCTGGCCCTGTCGCCGGTCTAGATCAGTATATGACTTGCGGTGCTGGTTCTTATGCTTGCCAGGCATCGTAATTAATGGCGGCGGTGAATGAGATAGGTAATAGCACAGATAATAGGATGCGTGATGAAGAGAATTGACGCGTTCTCATGGCAGCGCCATTTTTACAAGGGAGGGGGTGCCAGCCCGTACAGGAGACCCCCTTGTATCAGCGGGGCGGCCCGGTCCGCATGAAACCACTGTAATCGCGCTCAGGGGCCTGATTCTTGGCTTCCTGAGTAACCTCCTCGTCAATACATGCCACGTTTGCTATCGAAACTCTAGGAGCCGTGATAGGCACTGCGGTCATCGCAGCTAGAATCATTTTTCACTCAATTAGCATCATTTTGATGAGAGTTACAAGGTCGGAAATGATTCTTAAACTTACAGTGCAAGGTGGATATCAAGCGCGGGTTTCGTAGGATGACGCTGTAGTAACATTTTGTGTTTACGAGATCCATTCGGTCAATCATTTGATTCGTCTGTATAGTCTATTCTCCCATGACCTTTGGGTCCTTTTGTGCCTTGCGAAGAATCTTCTTCATCTGTGAATACATCATTCTGTCTTCGCTCCGCTCCCGCGGTTTGTCCATTGGGAAGACAACTTTCCGCAGCATATTAACCCAAGGAACCAACGGCTGGTAATAGGGCGTGAAATTTTCGGTTATCCGATTGAGGAAATGCCTTTCTATACTCACTAGGCCGGACTTCAACTCTGCTAACTCTTCCGTGTCCACATAGTTTCATTTCTCAAACCGTGGGACGACTCTACCGTTGTTTGGGCCGTCATAATGAATGCAGATCCAGAAGAGCACCTAGAAAAACGACTCAAGATCGTGCATGAACGAATGCCTCTCGCCTAGAAGTACCCTAATAGCCGTGAAGGCTCTGGTCCCTGTCTTTCCTCGTGCCCCGGAAGGTTCTTCGCGGTCTTCTTTGATGGCGAGATCGAGGGCAATCAAGAATGAGCACCAAGAAAGATTTTGTTCGTCCTCGTTTATGATGAGGTTATTCGGTGAGATACTGCGTTGCAGCATGCCGGTCCGTGTGTGCAACGACTCGTACCCTTCATGCAGCCTTCCAGCGCAGCCAACAGGGCTGTACGAGAGCTTGCTTTGTAGATAGCGGGAGCATATCTCCTAGCATTCTCGTCCCTTGAGAACCAACAATCCTACTTTTAATGGCCTACTGGAGTTGATTATATTTGTCGAGCTACCAGTCTTGGTTACCATTGGCATGCCTCTGCGCTGCCGGCTGTATTCGGAGACGTTCTAGAGGTGAGGGATGCAGGTAATTGAGGGAGCGGGGAATCTGTTATTCGGATCGGATCGTGTTCGTCGAGTCGAGGATAGTCCGAAAGTAAAGGGCTGTCTGCGTCTTCATGACGAAAGAGAGCGTGCCGAGAAGAACGACTCTTACGAGCTCCGCAAGGACAGGCTGGTTCTTCGCGTGATCGATACTAAGTAGTGCTTCTCGAAGGTAGTTGCTGAGATATGTAGCGTGCTCGCGGGTTTCGTTCGGCCATGCTAACTCCTTAGGCCACTGGAGAGTCGCTATCACGCTTTTATCGCACCGGGCAGTGCAATTGGAGCAATGACAATCCTGTGCGCCCTTGGAGATCGCTTATAGGTGCTGTAAATCACTTCAATTCCAAGAATTCGAGTTCTCGCTGTTGAGGTGTTTTCGTTGCAGTAAGCTACCCCGACATAACTCCGAGTAACTTTCTGTCACGTGACTTTGTATTGTGGGAAATGATTGTTCCTCTAGTTACAACCTCTGCACCAAGGCTTTCAGCAATGCGACTGTCACACTCTTCCTCACTTCGCTTACATTTTCCATAGTTCTTGCAACTGTGCTCGCCCGTAACATAACCTCTGCGGCCACGACTGCGCGAGAGCAACCACACCCATCCGGCCAATGGAAGGAGGCCAATGAGCTGGTGCAACTTGATCAACCCCACATTGAAAGCATGACCTCAAAGGCAGCAGTTTCGCTAAGTAGAGCTTCCTCAGAGAGCGTCCACCACTGCCCACTAGTAAGCTAACCATGCGTACATTTGTAGCCTGCGATCACACCAGCCCGGACGGCCCGGACAGCGAAGCAGGTATCAACCCTCAGGACCTCGTCTTCAATGGCAAGCCTGTCTCTGTCAAGGAGCTTAAAAAAAATGCCAATATTATACAGGGGAAGGGCGAGTTCCTCGGGGGGGAGTGACGGGACTTGTAGAACGTCTTAAGTCGGGAGATGTTATCAAGTCTCCTTGGACGGGCCGTCCAACAGCATCAGATTGCAGGCAAGAGATGGCGATCGAGGCGCAGATATACGAGAGACTTGGAGCACATCCCCGACTGGTACAACTCAAATACTGGGATCCCGTCGACTACACATTAACGCTAGAATACATGCCTCACGGCAATCTCATGGAATACGTTAAGAAGTATGGACAAAAGATATCGCCAGCCCAGAAGCAACAATGTGTTATGAAGGCTAGTGAGGGTATTGAGCATCTACACTCCCATGGCGTTATTCAGGGTGATATCGGGCCGCACAATTTTCTGCTGGATATCGATCTTAGTCTTAAGATCTGTGACTTCGGCGGGTCTTCCTTGGATGGCTCGCGGGCTACGGTTGTTCCGGGAGTGAGATACAGGCTGCCGAGCGTAGCTGAGAGACATATCCAGTCGGCGACGATCAAAGAGGACCTTTTCGCTTTAGGCTCGACAATCTACTTTATCGCCACCGGGCATGAGCCGTATAACGAGCTAACTGACGAAGACCAGGTGGAGAAACTCTATAAGGATAGAGTGTTTCCGGAACTGAGCGGTGTGCCCTTCGCAGAGGTTATTGCACTATGCTGGAGACAGGAAGCCGAATCGGCTAAGATGATCATCGAACTCGTCAAGCGCTCATCGGCCTAAGTTATCCTAGATACGCAGTAAAAAATCACATGCTTTTCTTCGGTAATGCCACCACGCTTACGGCATAACCATACGTAGGTAAATTACCAATGATAGAACTGAAGCAGACGGCCCTACTACGTACAACAGCTAAAATCCAAGCCTCCCAAGCGCCTATTCGTTTCGTTCCTCAGCGATCCGGTCGATCCGGATCCTGGCCCTTAGTCTACCCATACCTTTGTTTCTAAGTAGCTCGAGTCTGTTGGATTAGACCGAGAGAAGCGCTGCTGGTCGGATGGCCATCTTTATCGTTTAGACGAGGGCCCTATTTGGAGGAATCTCACGAGATCGGCGCCGGATATGGGTTATATACCGGATGCCAATGGGTTTGTGGTGCCGCCGACGCCGGCTTCTACCAGGTTACGTTCACACCGAGCGGATGCAGACACCGGATCCGTAGCGGCCTCGGATCTCACCGGTGCTAACCTTAGTTCAAGTCAATTAGCTTCAAGGAGTGTCGTCGAGGACGCGTTTCACAGGTTGCTCAGCTTGGCCGCGAACAACATCTACATGCGAAATCCCGACGACAAATTTCTGGAACACATTACTAAGCTCATTGACTATGTAGGCCCATCGCCAGATCAGCTCAGGCTAACGCGGATGTGCATGAACTTTAGAACGGTGCTGAAGTAGCAGGATACTTCGCGGGCAGCCAATAGCCAAGCAGACTGTCCCAAATTCGGAATCAAAGCTTAAACTCAGCACTCCGGTACCTAACATACTCTAGGGATACGACCACTATGAGGGTATTTCCTTATTTATCTCTATAGGAAAAAAATGTTGTGGCTAACAAATACGATCTAATGTACACATTTTCCGCTCTCAAATTCAAAAGCGATAACGTATTCCACCACCGAGTCGCTCACCCCACCGAGTCGCTCA